>MOOZ01000874.1:453294-463641 GCA_002930495.1 Cecropterus lyciades | reverse complement strand
CCTTCAGACCAGAACACAACAGCGCATAACACTGCTGTTATAAGGCAGAAATAGGTGTGGCGGTGGTGCCTCCGGAGTCGAACCACAAAGAGTTCTACCACCTTCTAAATCAATCAATTCCACAGTTATATATAGGTATAATCTTAGGTACCTAGCATTCAATTAGAAAGTTATGTTCTCATCATACCGACAAGCTTTAGATAATTAGATATTTAATCTAAATTGACATAAGCATCCTGTTTATCAAGGATGATACGATTTCTGATACTGTTTATGTTAGTGTTAGATAGTTGCGAATGCAGATATTAGATTTTAAAGAACTTAAGTACCTACAATAATAGGTAGGTAGGTAAAAAATAGGTAGAAATAAAAAAAATAAGTAGGTAATAATTTGGTTATATTCTTATGTTATCATTTGGTGTTACAATCAGTTCTATTAGTTACTTTTATAGCGACCTAATTAATTTTACAGCTAAAAAACTTATCTCATTTGCGTTCCGCCCCTATATTTTTCAAGGTGGTAGAACTCTTTGTGGTTCGACTCCAGACGCACCACCGCCACACCTATTTCTGCCTAATAACAGCAGTGTTATGCGCTTCTGTGTTCTGGTCTGAAGGGTGTGGTAAGGGAGACATACTTTTCCGAGGCATTCCATCTTAGACCACAGGGGTAGCAACGCATCTGTGGCTAGCCTTAGATGAGACTTTGATCTTACTTAGGGTTGATTACAGATGTATATGGGCGGCAGTAGCCACTCGCCATCAGATGGGCTGCAGGCTCGTTTGCTACCTCCATACTAGAAAGAAAAAAAAATCCGATGTTAATCGAAACTTTTATACCGGATTCGGTAACGGTTACGTAGAGACTTCTGTATCCGATAACTATATAGATAGTTATAACATCCCTGCTACCCATTTAGATACTTCCACAGAATGTAATCACTCTGATCGCAAAGCAAATGGGTTTAAGTTATCCAGCTTGGAAAACTAGTAAACCGAATACCAAATATCAATATGAGAGGCAGAAGCTCTTAAAGGTCAATTAATTAGGGGCGCAAAGCGAGGGCCGAGGGACGGCAGGGGTTGTCAACTGAGGGCGCAAATATTTGCCGTCGATAATCGCTTTGGGAGTGCGGCAAGCATCCCTGATTACATCGGTAGGATTAGAGATGTCGCAATCGTTTTGTGAAGGAAACTACATGTTTTGTGGCCAATATTTTGGTTATCAGAAAGCTATTTATCAATTTCGTTTTAACTATAAATAGAAAATATTTTATGGTTGAATGTTTTTAAAGGTTTTTTAAATACTAATTTATTTCAAACTAGATTGATAGATCAGCAGATTTACCTGCGCTTTAAAAATGAAAAATAACTTTTAATTGTAATAACTTTTGAATGAGTACGTATATTTAGTAGTATGTAGGTAGATTTTAATGAAATAAAGACTGGCATTTAGTCATAATTTCGTAAAAATCCAGACTAAAAATATACTTCAATTTTTTAATAGGCGATTTTCAACACACAAAAATGTATTTTACAAATTATAGAAATTTCTTTAATTTGGTAATATTTCTTCAAACTATCTTTCGCGGAACGTTAATTCTTATTATAGGTATGTATGCATTGATTCTTAAAGAATTATGTTTGAACACCAATAAGCAACCGCGTCGGTAGTTACGTGTTTGTATAAAAAAGCACTTTCTACACTCATAGTCCCACAATAGGATTTTCCAGACCTAGAACAGAAATCTAAACTCATCATTCAGATATCTGTCTGGCCGGGGATCGAACCCGGGACCCACTGCGTGTCAGACCGGTACGGTGACCGCTCCACCACGTGGCCCGTCAGCGTTGTATATAGAGAAGAAATCGCGCAGGAACCTTTTTATTCCCCTTTTTTATAAGACTAAAGGAGCAAGCATGGTATCTGAAGGTTTTTTGGTGCCATGGACACCAGTAACCAATTCTATAGGTATATGTAGAACAGGGTCTACCTGAAGCCTATTGCAGATGCGTTAACAATGAGAACTAAAGTCTCGCCGACGTATTGATTCGTAAGTCAACCGTCCACACCATTCCACTAAAACACAACACTGCTTCAGACTAGAAATAATTATGATGATGGTACTATCCCGGTTCTTACACCATTCAAACTAATCGAAAAGGCCTTTGAGAAACACTGGAATATCTATAGACAATAGAAATACCTAGCCTTTGACAACATATTGTACACGTAACAGCTGACGTAAAGAAAAGGTGTCATGAGGGAGTCAACGCAATAAACGAGATAATTAGTCGACCGGCAAGAACGACACGCGACCGACACGTGCCGGCGACGACGCGACGACACCACGATGCGATATGACGTAATTTTGTGTAAATAACAATGTTTGTGTCAACTGAAGTGTGAAATTTCGTGATTGGATCCAGTAGGAAACATTTTTGAATGACCGCTTCTAAAAATATCTCTATAATAAATAAAATAAATTGAACAAATAAAATTAATATAACAAATATGGTAGGTAGAGGTGCATATCCGTTTTTTTTTTTTCTATTACGCATAACTTACTTAGAGGGTTAAAAGAAGGCTACGTCAAGTCTTCGATCTTTCTGAAAAATCTTGTCAAAATCGATTCAGCTATTTCTAAACCTACTTATATTTTTTAAGAAAATTGCGTCTGTAAACAGAGAAAACAGGGGAAGGAAAGGACAACTTTTTATGATCAAGACAATATAGGTGTCAAATGAACGCTATTTAATAGTCCATTTCAAGCATTATTTTATGACCGCAGTAAAAAACGGTCATGCAGGCTACCTGACGGTAAGTGGACACTGCCGCTCAGTACCTATACATTACATATCAATGTTATGCCGAGGTACCTACATGGGTACCAGAAATCAAAGGGAAAACTTGTAACATTGTTAAAAAATGAAACGAAATTCCAGACTACATTTGTAAAACAATTTGATGATAAACCTAATTTAACGCTTTTTATGAGTTTTCATCAAAATAGTCAAGTAATTATTATTATAACGGTCTTTTCACTAGGTTTTATTTGATAACCATATGTCGTGATAATAAATGAAAGTTGACCCTCCTCCCCTTTTCCCCTATTTGTTTTTAATATATATATTTTTTAAATTGTGTCATATTATATTTTTTAAAATTATAACTATATCACTCTTCAAACCGAGACGATTCTTATGATATGTCATACGTCACAATCCGTCAAGCCGTTTGGACTGTAGGGCGTACCAAAGAAATTAGCATACATACAAACAAACATACATACGCTCGAAAAATATTACGTACGCTACGCAATATATACTCGTTCCCAATGATCCTACAAGTTAACTAGCTATTGTTTGTTCTAGTTTAAATAAACCGTTTAGCAACTTCGATTACTGCCCGCATCCATCACACGCAATCACAACGCCACAATCCAAACCCAATCTTAACAATAACGCTGTAAAGTTCACATTACTTCTTCACATTACACAGAGATTAAAAAAAACGACAATTTTTGTTTTCAAAGCTTCCCAATCTTATGTTTAGACGATAGAGTTTGAAGTTCCTTGTACAGTTGTGAGAGCTGAATCTGTAACAGGATGTGCTTCGATTGATGGCACACGTCTGTTGATTTTGATTTCGATGGATTATCACCCAGTAGGTAGGTACCCTCCGTCCCTGTAGTTCCGGGATTAGAATAGGGCTACGGTATCCCCTGCCTGTCGTAAGAGGCGACTAAAAGGGGCTTCCGGGGTTGCGGGCGGCAAGAGTGGGGGAGCTCGAACCGTCCAGCCAGGCAACCCCGGGAAGGACGACGGTATGTGTGGTCGCATACTGTCGTAGAGACCAGACGGTGCGGTGAGCCCAGTCACTCACTCGGGTGGAGCCCGACGGGGCAACGCGCTCAGAGGACTCCGGTTGCGTTCCTTTGGAGATCCCGGAGTCCTCTTCGCAGCGCCGAGGACGGCCACCGGGGGGGTTTTAGTGCGGTAAAAATCCCACATAACCTGGCGTCGCTCCCACGGCGTCAGGTACCTTTTCAAGGTTTCCCCCTCGATACAAAAAAAAAAAGGTAGGTACCCTCAGGTTTATTACGTTTTCCTAAAAATAATCATTGTTTACGATTTCGCTCATATATTTTTTTATAATATTGAACTAGCAAACGAGCTTGCAGTCCTCCTGCAGGTGGACTGCAAGCTCGTTTGCTACTTACCATACCATGCAGGTAAGAGGCTTCTGCCGCCCATAGACATCTGTAATCAGCCCCAGATAAGATCAGTGTTACCTAAGGTTGACCACAGATTGTATTCCCCTATACTGGTTCTAATTGGTTTTGAAGGTGGTAGAGCTCTTTGTGGTTCGACTCCGGAAGCACCTCCGCCACACCTATTTCTGCCTAATAACAGCAGCGTTATGCGCTGTTGTGTTCTGATCTGAAGGGTGTGGTAAGGGAGACACACTTTTCCGAGGCATTCCATCTTAGTCCTCAGGGGTAGCAACGCATCTGTGGCCAACCCTAGGTTAGACTTTGCTCTTACCTAGGGTTGATTACAGATGTCTATGGGCGGCAGTAGCCACTTACCATCAGGTGGGCTGCATGCTCGTTTGCTACTTCCATACTCAAAAAAAAAACACCTGTCAAACCACCACCACCTGTAAAATGTATCTGATAGATCACCTATTATGTAATCTTTGGTGTAATTGATAAAAAACGTTTAAGAAAGCACTTTTTAAAGATTGTGTGATTTTCGTAGATAGGTAATTAGTAAACGAAGACTGATACGGTAGCTAATAAAAATTAAAGCAGAGCTGAAAACTCGTTTGTGAATATGCATTTTTTTGTCGTTTATTCCTGTAAAGTATAAACAGAAGCATACTGTAATTATACCTTTATTATTGCATCGAACTCATCTGAGAGAACTGCCATAGTAATAGAGGTTCAATGCTTAAAATCAATTCCTTATTTCATTACTCAACTAAATAGAGGATCCATCAAACAGTATGTTTGGTTCACTGCAGGACATAGCCGAAGGTGGTAGAAATAAGTTGAAGGTGTTAGAGCTCTTTGTGGTTCGACTCCGGAAGCACCACCGCCACACCTATTTATGCCTAATAACAGCAGTGTTTTGCGAATCCCTGTTTTTGTGAATCCCTGTTTTATATGAAGTTGCTTACAAATGTCCATGGGCGACAGTGGACACTTACCATCAAGTGGCCTACATGCTCGTTTGCTACTCACATGTGACAAAAAAAAAACTTTTTACATTCGAGTACAATTTTTTAGCCCGAAGTCCAAATCCATGCCACTTGTCTATCGCTGTATCAACTAAAATTAACAGTTACATTTATTAAGTGGCGTTGAACCATTATTTTCCGCACGAGTTGGCGCCACGCGTCCGACATCACTTTTGTTTTTAATGTGGGAACGTTTTTATTGGTTATGAGCATTCATGATAATAAACACACAAATATATAGATACCTAACACGTTAACATAGTAGGTACTGTACGAATTAAACTTTATGTATGCCTGGTATGAGAAAAATATGAGGAGTAAAATCAAGTGATCGAATGACTTCGTGACGTTTTATACGCACCTTTCCCTTTTTCATCTGTCGCATAGATGGCGCTGTTTACAACAATCGAAACTTATTTAAATTTTATTTTATTGGTCGTGTTTAAACAATCGTACTAGTCGTGTGTCGGAGCTGACACACACTTTTTTAAATTACTCGTACAATGCATCTACTACTAGTTACATTAACCTATATCCACGAGACATTGGTCAGTTTAGCTTTTAAAATTAAAGATTATAACAACCCTAATCCGTACATATAATAAAAAATGAAAGTTCGGCGTGTCTCTACATAGTACATAATATATGTTCTACATAATATATGCGAAAAATATTTTGAAGGACTGAGGATAAGTAATATTAGAAAATTTCATAATTTTTGTCTGTTTGAATTGTCATCAAAGAAAAACTACAGAATTTTATGAATTTACAGAATTGAAGTATTATACTATTATATTACATATTTATAGTCCATATATTGACATTACGTTTTTACATTTCGTGTAAATTTCATTAAAATTAACCTACTTTATCCAAACTCATTACAATGTTGCAATTTTTACATTTTTAAAACATTTTACAATCGATCTTCATCTATAGATATTTACAACTGGAGAATTCGGCATCACCGGACTTGAAAAAGCTTTTTTCACACCTTTCCAAACAGTTTCTTTAGAAGTATTCATTTCCACAACTTGCAATTTGTAATAATGGCTGTGCGAACCAATATTTCGTATTAGAGTTGAAAGATACTTATAAAGGTATTTCAAAATCTTTGTGTGACACCATCAAAATTATCTAATCCCTTAATATCCGGCCATATGTCAAGCGTCTATTTCATATAGCAAATATTTGTAATAATCGCCAATATTTGTTCAAATTAAGAGCGCAAACATCGCCCCGGTGCTCCCGCGGGAAGCATATGGCACGGTCCAATATAAATAGATACATTACATGCTGGAGATATGTGTTTGTTAATGCACAACATGCATATTATCTTTTTCACATTATGCATTATTTTTGTCAAGTCAACTTCTTTAGAATTGTTGTGATTGAAACTCGATGAAACGAAAATGCGTCACGATAAAGAAACTAACACAAAAATTATAGAATTAAGTCAGTAAGAGAGTAAGAGAGTATGAGACAGAATACATTGCAAAATACATAGGTAATATAATATAACATAATATATGCGATATAATATATATAATATAACATTTTACATAAAAATACAAATAATTTAAACTTGGTAAAAGATAATAAACCTTACATTTATCCTAATACTCCCGATACTCTATATCCATCTCAATCTCTGGTAAGCTACTGAATTGCACACACATTTATTTATATATATAAGCAGAAAGTGAGCGTGTAGTCCATCTGATAAGTGGTAACTGCCATGTTTAGATATTTGCAACCAACTCCATATAAAACAGAGTTTCTACCTAAAGCTCACAGATGCGTTGCCGCTCCATAGGCTCAAAATAGTCGCCTCACATGTAAGTAAGTCTGCATCCACACCCTTTCACCAAAACGCAACAACTATTCCAAGCTAGAAGTAGATGTGGCAGTCGTGCCTCCGGTAAGACTACTTCTTCTACTTGGTTCTACCAGCCATTTCAATAAACCCATAAATTGCTTATAAATTATTCTAGTAGAAACAAAAAATGCACTACATTTCGTCATATATAATGGTGTGATCATATTTTTATTTTTACAGATAATTTACATATTTACGAATACTCAAGTACACCAAGCAACATTCAAAGAAAGGATTATGGCATTGTGAAGCGAGGAAAACGCTATGTAGAGCTACCGTAAACGTGTAAAGCTTGAATGGATAAGTGATAGAGACGGATCTCTACTTCATTACTCCACGCGAAGAATCCGGGGTCTATTTGTGATGTAATCTGCGTTGCACAATGCTATTTCCGCTTCGTACGAGCAAAGGAATAGCCTGTAAACCTCTTTTGAATCGATTTTTGGTAACAATTAAGGCGAGTTTTACTTTGTAGATGTTATTTCTCTTCCTTAAATAATGTGGTCAAAATTATTTTTAGAATGAGATCATCAAAATTATTTTTAGAATGAGAATTATGTGTATCAATACAGTTCAAATGAAATATTTTTCTTCATTATAACATTTTTTGATGTGTAGGTAACACTTAGTTGTAAATCAGTTATTAATAAGTAGTTACCTATATAGATAACTAAGTACATGAATATTTGCATTACATCAAATAATTACGACACCAACATATAAACAAAAAATACATATGATAAATAGCATTAGCAAGTACCACTTAAAGTATTATTATTTATTTTACACGGGTAAGGCCTTATCTACAATAAGAACATAATTTTACGTGTACTTCGATTCAATTCAATTATTATTTAGCAAGAAACAAATTTAGCTTACAAATTATCATAAGTAAGTATTTATTTTCCTTTCACATATGTATTTTTGCTAGTCAGAATTCTACACAAGTAAAAATTAACGAATATTAGTTTTAAAAATGAACTGCCTCTTAATTCTCATAACAAGTATATCGTCAGTTCATAAAAACAGACAATAAAGCCACAACAGCTCTCGGTGGTCAGTAACGATTTGATTTGTGTCGACACCCACAAATATTGCCACAAAGGATATCCTCACAATTATCTGAGTAGACACGCCGGCACCTCATCAAAAATGGGTGCTTAACACTCTCGGCAAATAAGCGAACATTTGTAAGCGAGCGAACAAAAAAAAGTTGGCAGAGAAGTAAAGAAGAAACCGAAATACAATGTTTCTCGATTGAAAATTGTGCTCATTAACTTAAATGAAAATTAGATCACGAAAACTTATAATGATCATCCATTATATGTTTTAATGATTTTTATTTCGATAAGGACACCTAATTATATTTATTTATTTACAATAATTATTGCCGATTAAGTTATTTGTAATGTAGAGAAAATTTTATATTTACATATGTATAAACTATGTATTGTACCTATATTTTACAAATAACAAGATTTGATTGGAAACATTTTAAATTGTTACTTTCTTTCTGTTAAACAAAAGTTTTGTAACATATACATCCATAAAACGTAGTTATTTAAACTAAATATGGCACTGAATACGCTAGGAGGAGGTGGGTAAGAGCGGTTCGACGATATTGTGGATACAGTGGGACAAATACAGATGATACAGTCGTAATACTTTGTAATCTGGTGCTAATCCGTCCTAAACGAATGAATGAAGCTTCGTTACATGTTGCGCTTCCGATTCACAGCAGCTTCCGCGGTTTTCGGTGATGTTCATGCACGTGTGAAAAAAATTTGTATTGTTATTCTATGTATGATGTCATTTTTTAATTTATTCATAAAACTTATATCTAACATTACAGACAACCCAATGCGTTAGTTAAGTTGAATAGAATATAATCCCAGAATATTCATGCACATAAATAATGAAACTAACAATAATTGCATTACATTTTAACCATTACAATAAAAATCAATTTAATTGGTCCAATATAATAAAATCAAATTAAATAATAATAATAATTCAATGACCAATTACTAGTAATAAAAAACAAAATCAAACGGAATATTCATGCACATAAATAATGAAACTAACAATAATTGCATTACATTTTAACCATTACAATAAAAATCAATTTAATTGATCCAATATAATAAAATCAAATTAAATAATAATAATAATTCAATGACCAATTACTAATAATAAAAAACAAAATCCAAAATAAAAAATTAGAAATATATAAAAAAAAACAATCAATAAACTATCACAAATTGAAACATTCATATTACATTTTAAAAGTACATTGCTGGTCACTGCGCTATTAAATAGATTTCGAGAATTTTCGTCAAAGAAAAGTTTGGGCGCATACCTATTGCTCTGAACCTAGGAATAATTTAGTTACTTGGTAGGTATAGATATAGCAGTGATAACAGTTATAGCTTAATGGTTAAAACTCGTTCTCTTAATCGAGGTTCCGAGACTCGAACCTCAGACACCACTGATTTTTCTAAAATGATGTGCGTATAAGAATTAATTATCACTGCTTCACGACGAAGGAAAACATCGTGAGGTAACCAGCTCACCTGAGAGTTCTCTCAAAAAAGAGTTCTCAAAGGTGTGTGGAGTCTTCCAATTCGCACTTGGCTAGCGCGGTGGACTATGGCCTAAAACTCTCTCTTCTGAGAGAAGAGCCGTGCCCAGCAGTGGGACAATAATGGGTTGACGACACACTTGGTATATGAATTTGGAAGTCCTTACATAAACATCTTACATACATAACCGACACAAAACAGTTCCACTGTCATTGTCCATTTATTCGCGTTAGAATCGCTTCCGCCTACATCGTGATCCTATTAAGAGTTATACCCTAATAGGCTCAGCCGACCTCGACGCATTGTTACAGGATTAGTGACGTCAGTTTTGTGCGGAAAACACCGCGTTTTGCACAAATCTCACAACAAATGTATCGAGGGACTTATTTTCTGTGGGGTTTTCAATTTGTAAATGTATTTGCACCTTGTCTTCATGTATTGTCATCCACTTCAATGAAATATATAATATTATATTATAACATTTTGGATTAGTATAAGGAAAAATGTAACGGAGCCGTCGGTTAATTTATATATAACAGTAACTGGTGGTGTGGTAAGGGAGACATACTTTTCCGAGGCATTCCACCTTAGTCCTCAGGGGTAGCAACGCATCTGTAGCTAACCTTAGGTGAGACTTTGAT
>MOOZ01000874.1:398035-409375 GCA_002930495.1 Cecropterus lyciades | reverse complement strand
TATGTCTCCCTTACCACACCCTTCAGACCAGAACACAATAGCGCATAACACTGCTATTATTAGGCAGAAATAGGTGTGACGTATTTAAAGACATTGTGATACAAGTACATACGAGTATGTACTCGATACTTTTGTTTCGATACCAAATAATTTTAGCATCAATATAAATCTTGCAATACTAACTACTATCAAAACTAAAGTAGTTGGTATTGAATCGAATCAAACTGTACGAATGTTATTTAACAATTTTTGATTTCTGAACGCACCTTTCTTCGTAAAGAAGTCAGACTATGGAATGGGATGTAATGAAATTAATATCTCCCTGGTTGTATAAATTTGCCCTAAACGTTTAATTATTGTTGTACCATCAGTTCCAGGTGAGTACTTATTTTCCAAAGTGGGTGCAACAAGGTTACAAACAAGGAACATACCTTTACTCGTAATGATTAACCTGTGGTTATTATTTATTATTATTAAACATCTATCATTGCCTAGAAAATTTATTTTTACATTAGTGCCATTAATATAAAAATAAAATGTATCGATATCAGTAAGTATCCATACTTTAAGGGTTCTTATATGAGTAGTATCGAAAAACAATTTAGGTTATTACAATTAGGGTTTCTCAAACTTATACATCGACGTACCCCTATTCAATTTTAAAAACAACGGAGAAGTCCATTAAAAAAGCTGCAGGTAGAGTAGAATAATAACAAAGCATAGAATAATAACACGTGATTGTTACTTTAATGTAACAATCACAGTAGGTAATACATATGTTTCGTTAATTAATAAGATATTTGGGCTTGTTCTCCTAGTTGCTAATAACTTTACTTTCAATTGTCAAATGTGCGCCAGTAGCCGTAATTGCGCTTCGTCGCGTACCCCGTACGTTTAACATGTGCACCCCAAGGAGTACGCGTACCCCACTTTGAGTAACCTTGCCTACACACTACTACTACTACACTAATCTTGAAATGGTTTTATAGATTAAATATAATATTTTTAGGTTTATAATTCAATATTCTTTACAACATAAGATAAAAGTAGACCATCTAATTTAAGAGTTTATGATATTTTTAAAATTTTATTTTTGGATCGGGTGTAAAGTTGCTTTTTTCGAGATACAGCATGATCGCTTTCCAGCGTCGATATACATACGATGTATGTACGTGTCGTAAGATCTTTTGATACTTAATTAGTTAAATCTTTTAATATCTGAAGTCTACATATGTATAAGTTTTGTTATGTATGGGATCTACACATGAATTAAAATTAGCGTATATGATGTTGATAAAATTTTCTATTAAAAATTTTAAACAAAAGAACAAAAACAAAAGAAAAATATAAATATTTTTAGTCAAGTCATTTTTCTACTGTACTTAATTTTTTTTTATATATAAATATTATACGAATTGATTTTCGTGAACAAAATTAATGGATGGCGTAATTTGAATTTGGTTGCCCAGATTCACTTGATCTAGTCTCACATAGATTTGTCATTAGTAATTATTGAATCAAAACGTAAGAAAGATTTTCTTTTCATCATTCAGACAGATAACATTTTACATAACGCTCGTTATATTTAATGGTCTCGTTGATAATATTGAAATACCTAGGAATGAAGATAACTACAATATTATAGATACTTTTTTGATGATTGTTATCTCGCGAAAAAGCGATTCGAGTCAAATAATATCGAAAGATATAATAACGACGTACCGGTGCCATACTTATTTTCGATCTGTGTTATAAAACGGGCGCAGGTAAAAAAGTAATGAAAATCATCATACTGGTGGCGTGGTGGTCCCGGCCGCGCGCGTCGCGCAGCTCCAGCAGGCGCGGCGCGGGCACGTCGGCCGCGTGCGCCGAGCGCTGCGCGTGCGCCGCGAACGCGCGCGGCGCCACCGCCGCCGCCGCCGCCGTCTCGCTCGACTGGGAACACACATTTACTTATTGTAACGATCATTGCTTTACATCGGGGGTCGCCAACCTTTGGGCAGACGTGGGACCGCATAGTTAATAAAGCAGATAACGGCGGGCCCCACTTCTAATATACTTTTGTGTCTAATAGATGCAAATGCAAAATTAATTATTTTAATTTAATTAATACAGATGACGAAGGAACAATGAAATTAAAATGAAGGGAAAGTAAAAACTATTAAAAACAAAGATTTTAAATTACTTAAAAACTAATTAATAAAAAAAATTAAAATGTAATTTTAAAAATAGTCGCAGGCCGCATGCGGCCCGCTGGTCGCGTATTGCCGACAGCTGCTTTATATGAATAACGAGACAATACACAATTCAGCAATTTTAAGTTTAGCATACAGTTTTATTGAGATCAGTAATAGCCTAATGGTTGAAATTCGGCCCCTCAATCGAGAGTTCGAAGTTCAAATCCCAGGCACCACTAATTTTTGTAAAATGATTTGCGTATTAATTATCAACTATCACTGCTTTAAGGTGAAGGAAAGGATCGTGAGAAAATCTGCCCGAGAGTTCTCTAAAAAAAAGAGTTCTCAAAAGCGTGTGACGTCTACCAATTCGCTCTTGGCCAGCGCGATGGACTCTTTCCAAAAACTCTCCCATTCTGAGAGAAGACCAGTTCCCATAATTGAAACAATAAGGAGTTGACGATACGATACAATTTATTCAAAAATAGAGCTAAAATTGAAAACTGGTGGTTATTAAACCACGGTTAATAACCTTTATTTATTATATTTAATTAAATTGTATTATTTAACTTTATCATTTGTAACAATTAAATTTTAACTGTTACCTGGCTCTCTTAACAGTTAAGCAGTGTACTTTTTAATTACAAAATTATGTACGTTGCATTCTATACGTACCTAAAAGTATAACTTCAGCAAATAGATAAATGTTTTCATAAGAAAAATCATTATCAACTAAGACATGACTACGTAAATAACGAAAACTACAATAATAATTATCACTGATAATAAAGTATGTACCTTATCGCGCGCGACAGCGTCCAGTTTATCAGCGAGCCCGCTGGGCCGCAGCGCGTGCGCATCGCCGCTCGCGCGCGGGTGTACCACCGTCAGCTGGAACACGAACAATATTCATCATTTAATTTTACTTTTATCAGATTTAAGTAACAAACGAACGTGCAGTTCATCTGATACTGAGTGGATACTGTCAACCATGAAAGTCTGTATGCAACTTCATATAGAAGAGGGGTTCTGAAGTCGGTCACATATACGTTGCTACTCATGAAAGATGGTCGCCTCAAATGAAAGTGAGCCGGCATCCACACCATTCCATCGTAACGCAAGAACTGCTTTATGCTAGAAATAGGTGTGGCGGTTGACCCTTCTTGTTAGAACTACACTAGTTCTACGACCTGGAAAATATTACAATTTACTCCCGAGGCTCCGCTTGCTTCGGTCACGCTTGCCACGGAAATGACTATCCCATGTGCTTATCCGAGTCATAAACTATTTTTCAAAGTTCGGCGCAATCAGACCAGTACATTTTGCGTGAAAGAGTGAGAAACATTCAAACATCCCCACAAACTGTCGCCTTTATAATATTAGTAAGAATGGAAGAATTCGTAACTCGTTTTAAAATCATAAATGTTGCTAACGTAAATTTATCGTTGCATTTCTAATTTCTAACAAGTATATTGTTGGATTTAATCGAACATATTATATTCGGTGGCACTCAGCGGCTCATATTGTAAGTGCCGATGCGTACGACCCGTTGTGAAGGCGACTCGACGTCGGAATGCTATCGTATAGACATTTTATATGCAAATAAACGCTTTAAACGCTTTTTACACTCATAGCCCCACATCAGGATTTTATCCTGTGTCGTGGATGCCATGGATACATAAAGACAAATACACAAACACCCACTAGAACAGAAATCTAAACTCATCATTCAGATGTCTGTCTGGCCGGGGATCGAACTCGGGACCCACTGCGTGTCAGACTGGTATGGTGACCGCTCCACCACGCGGGTCGTCAAATGGCAAATGGCAATCCGCACGCGTACCAGACTCTGAAGTGCAATCTTAAATTATGTGAGAAGGAGTTAGACATCCTTCTCACATGATTTTATTATGCTGTTAAACTTGTTTGGAAATGAAAAAATGGGCATCAATACCTAAGAATGAATAATAAAGAAAGATGTGGATTATATCATTTAACTGCACGTCTAATACATGCCTTTGTCAATCCGTATTTTTAAATAGCCTCCATTATTATGCAATGTTATAGCGTTGGTCGATGCGGGATAATAGGCAGTTAAAGGTGGTCACGCAGGCGGAATTGCTGACGAAAACTTGTGTTAATATAAATAGATTAACAGAACCCGCGACTTCATTCGGGCAGATTTACACTACCAGACATAGGCATCTAATATAAAAACGTGTACGTACGGTCTGCACGTATTCGTTGCTGGTGAACCGTCCGTTGAGCTCGGAGCAGGTGAGCTTGAACACGCGGTTCAGGTAGTACGCCGGCTTCTTGTTGCTGTACTCGATCTTGCGCAACACCTGTTCGATGGTTATTATTGTAGTTTTATATACAGTAAATAAATAGTTCATATTGGTATAGTTTAAAATGGTCTTCGATTGTATGCTGACTAGTGCACAAAATTACGTGCAATTTTCGCATCAAAATGATATCTTATATCTTTTTTAATGTTTACTACATTACGTGAAATTGTATAAGGGTTCTAATTTGAACGCTAGCGTTTTTTATTGGTATTTTTATCTTAATATGGATCTTGTATAAATAAAGTGGTATACACGGTGGAAACAGAATAAATAATGGTAAAGCAGAGATTGGAAAGTAGGAGGTGTTACGAGTACAGGAATGGAACAGAATGGGGGAAATGAATAAGGGAAACGAAGAGGGGAAGTGGAGTGGGTAATAAGGAGGGAAATGAAGAAGGGAAATGGAATGGTTAATGAGGAGGGAAATGAAGAGGGGAAGTGGAGTGGGTAATGAAAAGGGAAATAAAGAGAGGAAGTGGAGAGGGAAAATAAAAATTAGAAATGAACAGGGGAAAAGAACAGCGAAAATTAACGGAGGAAATGAAGAGGGAGAGCGAAGGTTCCCCATCTACCGGTAGGTCCTGCAAAGAAGTGGAAGGAGTGTAAGGGTGTAAGCTCCCCACCTGCTGGTAGTTGCGGACGGTGTCAGCGCCGGCGAGGCTGACGCCGTCGCGGGTGAGCGCGGCGCGGATGTCGCTGGCGGGCAGCGTGGCGGCGCCGCGCAGCGCCAGCGCCTCGTGGTCCGGGTTCAGCGCCGGGTACACCGACACCACGCACGAGTCCAGCTTCTGAGACTCCGATTCTATAGGACGTGGAAGTCAGAATAAATGTTCATCGTACTAGTCTAAAAATGTCCATTCATTTTAGTATAACAAACATGAGTGTTGTTGAAATGATGTAGGAATTATAATGTAGATGTTAAAAATAGTGTTGAGAATATAATATTATCGATTTTTTTATTTTTATAAAGTCTTTCGGGGATTAGGATATTATTAACTAAATTAAGTCAGTAAATTATGTCATTACTACAGTAAGTGAAAAAAGGAAAATTAATGCAATATAAAAATGGCGGTATGGTAGTTGTTCTCTTTTATAACATTGAAATAACAAAATATCACTTCACAATAAATGGCCACTATTTATTATTATTTTGAAGGTGGTAGAACTTTTTATGGTTCCACTCCAGAAGCACCATCGCCACACCTATTTCTGCTTAATAACAGCAGTGTTGTGCGCTGTTTTGTTCTGCTCTGAAGGGTGTGGTAAGGGAGACATACTTTTCCGAGGCATTCCATCTCAGTCCTCAGGGGTAGCAACGCATTTATGGCTAACCTTAGGTGAGACGTTGATCTTACCTAGGGTTAATTACAGATGTCCGTGGGCGGCAGTAGCCACTTACCATCAGGTGAACTGCATGCTCGTTTGCTTCTTCCGTACTATTAAAAAAAGGCCACTATTGCCCTCAGACATCTGTAAAAAAAAACCTTCATACAGAACAGGAATTTTACCTTAAGCCAATCACGGATGGGTTGCTACTCCCTAGAACTAAAATGATCGCCGGAAACGCGGAAGGATATGCCCTTCCGCTGAAACGCAACTACTGCTTCATAACAATATACGCGTGGTGGTGGTACTTCCCAGGCAAACCATACTCATCCCACAACCTTGAAACTCCACATTCTACTATTTCCAATGGCTATAAAATAATATAGTGTACTAATGACGTACCAGCATCGTCACTAGTCGGCGCTGGCAACACCCTCAGCGCCACGTCCGGGAAGAGTGGCAACCCAGCTCGGAAATGAGCGTAGTCCCTCGCGGCCTCAGCGCTGCCGTTAATCAGGATGGTTGGCGTCTGTGGAGCCAGCACCATCACGTAGGACTCCGCGGGACGAGCCTTCAGGATGCGGCCGTTGTCGCATCTGGAAAACACATACATAAGTGAGTATTTACTGCTGTTTTCATCAATTCCCACTGCTAAAGGCCGTGAAAGGATTTAGACCTCAGCTTATCGCGGTGGCGTAATGCAAGTTTTTTTTTTTGCTGCTCAATCCGTAACTTATAACGGAGTCTACGTGCATTTTGCGTGACATAACTAGTATCATGTTGTAAACACAGTGCATATTACGTTTATTAAGATACGTTTCAAGGTAATAATAATAATAACTTTACTTGTATCAATGTGGTTAATAATTGATGTTCCTACATTTTTAATGTTCGGATCTCACATTTGCCACATAGTGGCGTACAAATTATATTACATTCGATTGATTAGAATAAAATTATATTTAATTGCATTAGATTTACATTTGATTACATTAAATTTAATATATTAATTTATAATTTATATATTTATAATTATGCGTGCAAGTAAATTAAATTGTATAATTAAGATTTGATAAATTCTTCTAGGTAGGTAGGTAGGTAAACGTAGACGTAATATGTAAGTTAATCACATGGTAAACATACAATAAAATGCGTGCGTGTATCAAGTGTATATTTATGTGAAAAAAAACTGTAACTATTTGAAAACAAAAAAAAGTGATTGTCGTGAGTATCATTTATAAATCGGTAAACATAAAGTAAAGCTCTAGAGTAAACATTTCTATTACAAACGTAACGCTAATCTTTTTTTAAGTTTCTTTTTTAGCAAAATATGTCTAAAGACATTCATTTAAAAATAACATATATCTTCAGAAAACTGTGACTTTTCTGCCACGGCACGTTCGATATACGTAGATGTATGAACCCTCATAATTGAGTTATAACATGTGTGCGGAGATTCTTACGTGATACTATATAAAATAGTTCTGACATGGTTCGATGTCTGCAATACATTGATGTAAATAAATCCTGAAAATCGACCTGTGTGAACGCGAAAACGTAACAAGACGTGTCGTGTGCGAACCTCCTTTAATCATAATTGAGCCGTGTGTGAAGAGCCTAATTAAATCGTGTGTAAAGCTCCTTACGTGATAGTGGTATCGAGATGAACGTTTCTGCGTCCCGGCGTGGGGAAGGCGCGTGCGTCGCCGTACGCCACTCGTCGCACCAGCGTTTCCACTTCCGCGGCTCCGTCGCCCTCAACGGATACGGATTTCAGGTCTGGAATTATAAAGATTTTAGTCATTTATAGGTGACTGCAGTTTTAAGTGATTGAGTATACTTTTGATATTGTTAGGGATGGATTGATATAGGTTAGTGTTTTTGAATCTTTTGCATGACACGACCCCCCTAGTTTCAAAAAACAAAATTCGCGTAACATAACGAGTTACATTTAATTATCTTCTTTTTAATATCTCTATATTTTTATTGATTTTATACCAAAGTACTTAGTTCTCTCCAAATCTTTCGTGGCCCCTCTGAAGGTGCATCGTGACCCCCCAGGCGATCGCGTTTCACAGTTCGAAAAACACTAATATTTATTGTTATTTAAATCTATATTTTTGTTAATATTTTACCTGCAACAAACGTTTCATTTAACTATGTACAAATTCACATTAGAACAATTCACATTATCACAGATGCGTTACTACTCCCGGGGACTAAGATGGTCGCCTCATATATATAAGCCGGCAACCACACCCTTCCACTCGCGCAAGAACTGTTTCACGCTCGACATAGGTGTAGCGGTGGTACCTCCCCAGTCGACCTGCGCTAGTTCTACCGTACACCGGTCCGGCGCCACGTTGTGTCGTATGTGTGTTGTGTGGTAGCGTGTGGCCCGACAGCGCGCCCACCAGCTGGATTCCAGGCCTGTTATCCAGGCGGTGCCCGGGACAAGGGTCGTGTGTACGTACACAGGTCGGGCGCCAGGCTGAGCCCCTCGCGGCAGCGCGCGGCGCAGCGCAGCGCGGCGGCGGGCTGCACGCCGCCCGCCAGCACGCCCAGCCCCGCCATCCAGCCGTGCATGTGGTGCTTCATGTCTGACTCCGTGCCTGTGAAGGAACAATGCTTTCAACCAGTCGTACTCAATCTTATGACACGACCTCCATACCATATTAGTGTATTTCGGACCCCCTGGAAACATTAAATATTTCACGACCCCCACCGTCTAATGATTGAAACTTGATATTTTTAATCATGTTTTAAATTTGAATTGTGTTCCATACCATTATTTATTTAAAATAAGATATCGGTTATATACATAATTTAGACCTTTAAATAAAACGTAATATAATGCTTTTTAATAACTCTGCTGATAAATATAAGGTCAATAAATAATAACATGTTTAACATGTGTGAACTTTCGCGACTCCCTTATGGAGGCTTGACGACCCCTTAAGGGTCAAAACCCATACTTTAAAAATACTGCTTTAAATTAATGGCAAAAAACTCAAGTTTGTTATACAACAAACGTGAGTTTGTTATTTAAGTGGGGCACCCGCATGGGTGCCCCACTTAAATAACTATTTATTTTATTTTAATTTAGTTATTAATTTGCAAAAATGAATTTATAAAAAAATATTCTGTGAGTATTTCAAGTTATACATATGGAGAATAAAAACACGTATGGTAGCCCCCCTCAAAGATTTATTTTATTCTTTTTTTTTAATTTTTTTATTATAGCAGCAACAGAAATACATCATCTGTGAAAATTTTAACTGTTTAGCTATCAAGGTTCATGAGATACAGACTGGTGACAGACAGACGGACAGCGGAGACTTAGTAATAGGATCCCGTTTTCGCCCTTTGGGTACAGAACCCTAAAAACTATATAATTTACTGTTTCCAAAACCCAAAATATCTATAATATTTAATATGACAATACTATAATCCAATAAACCACTCACCCTGCCAACAAGCGCCAACAACAAGGGTAGTGTTAACGCCGTGCGCGGGGTGCAGTGGCCAGTCATCGATGACCTCCGGCCCCTTGCCGTCCACAGAGCGGTAGGGCTCTCCGTCCACGAACAGCTCCACGTTGGGGAAACGGACGTTGATAGCGTAGTGATGCCATTCGTTGTCGCAAACCTGTAAATAAATAACTCATTTTTAACACATAATTAAATATTCTATTTATTTCGTGGTGTATACTGCATAGTGTACCTTAAAGTATGTAAAAATGTCTGTAGATTCACAATTTGATCTTACAAATGAAACGTTAATACTTATTTATTTAATTAAGAAAATCTTAAAAACATTGATCGCATTTAAAAAACAGTTTTACAATTATGGACCGACAGTACAATGTGTATTGCCTCGACTAAACAATCGATCGGCGACTATTCACAGACGACCAGTCAATAGGCGAACTAAAAAATAGTAAATAAATCGATAACGACTGGATTGACTGTATGTGCATTAACGTCGTCAAACTGTTTAATCGTCTTGAAATAGACATATACGTAGGCTAGTCTAGATTATTTGTGATCCATATAACAATTATATAGTTGTGTTAAGCCTAAATTCCCAGCCTATCGTAAGAAGTAACCAAAAGGGTTACGTTCGAAAATGGGCAAAAATGGGAGCTCAAACCCTACCTCCCCCCAGTCAATAAAAAAAGAGGTATATGTCGTTGTATACCTCAGGCAGCTTCCACCTCCACTCCGCGGGCCTGAAGATATTCAGGTCACCCTCGCCGAAGTCGCGACGGAGCAGCAGGATCAGGCGGCAGTTGCGAACAAATAGGGCGTAGTGATGGCGGTTCATTTCTGGAAATGGCAAGAAAAATATTGTTGAATTTTTATTTTTTTATGTGTGAATCGATTGACGGTGAAGGCTTTAAAAATAGCAAATCCTTAGTAAGTAAGTCGTATCCTATCTACGTTGGTACTGACATAATGCTGATTTATAGATCACGGTTTGTATTAAAAAGTCAATACTAACAGAAGCACTACTAAACACATGGAAAGTTAACGGAGTAAATATGACTAACAACATTTTGTGCGATTCGAAATATTGTAAGCCTGTGACTAGACAAAGTCTGTGACTGTGTGTTCATTAGTTATTAAGCCACCTGGACGTAGCAATAGGTTTTTAAGGGTAAAATCCGATAGCGGCGGTCGGCCAAGAAAAAGGATTGGTTAGTCTCTGAATTTTTGTCACTTGTTGATATGGGGGGAGGAAGTCCAGAAGAAATTGGATTCGAAATTTGCCAACAAAAATATATAAAGTTTTCTTTTTGAAGATTTTTTCTTTCACCTTTTTCGCCTACGCTAAGGTAAGGTTACAAGTGATCCGATTCCCCCTACGCCTTATTACGCCTAACGTGTAACGTAGCATAGCGTTCGACCTGTCCGTAGTCTTCGGCTGCCACCAATCAACTTAGAATCACAACACGCTATGACGTAGTATAGTGTATTCAGCAGTGTATATAGTATAGTGTAGATAGCTGAATACTGCTAATTCAGCTGCAAACTATCCACATTCTACACAGTACCAACTGACTATAATTCAACACAGAGTTTAACAGAGTAACACTAACTGTGATCATCAGCGAGGCACAGCAGATGTTCCTTGCGGTGCTTGTCGTGGTCGGGTGGCGGCGCGTGGCGCAGCCAGGCCGACACCGCGAAGGCGCCGCCCAGCGTCGGCAGCAGCGTCGCCGGCACCGCCGCGGCCGTGCTCGCGCCGTCGAACGCGAACAGCTGCTCGCCGTCGCGACCTGGAACGCGTGCCGACATTAGGCTGGAGGTGTTCAACATATACATGTATGTATCCACACACATTCGCGCTCACAGAACATACAAACATACACACACAAACACACACGTGTATATTCTAGTAAACAGCTGCTCGCCGTCGCGACCTGGGGAACGCATGCTGAAATTAGGCTGGAACTGTTAAACACACACATGTGGATACATTCCACA
>MOOZ01000874.1:351515-376449 GCA_002930495.1 Cecropterus lyciades | reverse complement strand
GGCAAGAAACTCAGCGGGTTTGTCTTTTTTCTTTGTATTACTTTGTATTTTTTAACCATCTTGTTTATTACATGGGCAATAAAAGCTAACTCCAGTATCTTGCCTTATATTTAACTAAACTAGTGGCTTGTTTGCAAGAAAAGCAAAGCACCAAAGCACCTAGAGATTCATTAAGAATATTTGTAGTTGTACTTAAGAAGTGTCTTCATAATTCCCTAAATCTGCTTGAACGACGGTACTTAAGTTTAAATCTTGACAACGCCATCTATCGACGCACATTGCGGCACGAATTAGCAATTCGAATTCCGCACAGGGCTCTACCCGCAATCAGTAGACGATTACATGCATCTGCCAAATTATGGAAACGGGCCGCAGATGTTCGCTCTGTCGTTTGGATATTTTCCAAGAGAACGCAGTAAAAAAACCACAGTTACTGATGCAATTTGCATGGAATGAAATGGAAATTTCGTTATCAGCCGTAATTCATGATACCTTGTTTGCAAAGGAAATGATACTGGTATCTTCATCATAAATATTTTCCGAGAGGGATAGTTTGCTTTAGAATGATAATTCTATTTCGAATTCATTGACATAGTCAGTAAATAGTCTAAATGCACGATAAACATTAATTACATCAATCTTACTAATATTATAGATGCGACAGTTTGTGAGAGTGTATGTGTGTTTGTTACTCTTTCACGCAAAAACTACTAGTCGGATGTCGCTGAAATTTAGCACAAGGATAGTTTATGACCTGGATTAATAATACATGGATAGAAACTTGTTAATAGAATTAATAGAATTAATTAGTTTCGAACGTATTGTTACTCTCTACTGTTCAGCCGACATGATACCTACTTGCTCCATGCCTCACTGATTTCTGACTTTTAACAGTGAGTTTGACGCGTAATGCACATGAAGTAATTTAGGGCGTTCCAATTAGTCCATAGGGAGAGAGATGTCTCTATGTTACACGTCATACTGGTATTTTATTTAATCTCATCTATAAATGTCCGTAGACGTCAGTGAACTTATTGGTTTGCTTCAACTATGTACAAAAAGAGGGTTACAAAAAAATAGGGCGTTTATTGCTTTATTGTTTTCATTGTATGTACATATGATTGATTATTTGATGATTCAATTTCAATAGATATTTGTATTCAATATGAATTTTGATTTAGGACATGATCATTAAATTAAAATTCTAGCAACGCAATGCATCGAACTCAATTTATTTCAATAGACGGTTTGATACAATGAAGTTACATATAACGCATTCTAGTACGAATATTTCAACACGAAGTTTGGCTAAGCTCTATTCGTCATTATTAATGCATTGAACTAAGTATCATGGCGGGATGGATACATTTAAATTAAGTGATTTTGGAGCGGATCCCGCCTACGAACTCCCGGGATATTGTTTCATAGATATTGCGGATAAATTGTTGTCGATTTAATTAAATCCTGAAACATTTATCCGTGGATCGCAAAACATGAAATTAAGAAGGCTCGTTTTAGAATTATCGGTGTAAAATTATTATGTAAAACAGCGTCATCTGATTTTCTGAACTAAAATTAGAATACGCGAAAGTTGCCTGTTAGGTGATTTTATAATCAAATTTCAGTTTTTATATATTTAAATATGATAGAAAATATCAAAAATTATTGTAATGTAGCGGTGGTGAGATGCTCTTATGTGGAGAGGTGCGGTGACGAGAGGGGTGAGATGAGGCGAGGGAGGTGAGGAGAGGAGAGGTGTGGTGGTTGACGTTTGGCAGAGCTTTATATTTTAAATAAGAATGAGAACAATATAATTTAATAGTCAAATATTCCTAAAAAGTGTATTTTATTTATTGCATGTCCTTTCCGTCGTTATAATCTTGTTCAGCAATCCTGAGTACAGCTGAACCGATTTTAACGTAACTTGTAGAAACAGATTTAGGCTACTTTTCCTTGAAATAATAGGGAACTTCGCAAAAACATCTAAGATTGCAATGAATAAAATAAAAAAAAAAGTTAGATTCCGTCGAGTAAAAAGTAATATAGTACTTTTTAATTTGAAATACACATTACACATAGAAATATTTACACTTTAGCCCTTTCTATACACAATATCAAAATTTACCCTTTATTTACTTCACAACAACATCAAAGCTCAAAATGGAAATTGAATAACAATGCAAAATCGAAATACAGAATACAAACGACAATGTATCTAAAGGTCTTTACGCACTGTCCTTCCGACAATTCATTTTATCTGCGCCACTCAAAAATCAAAGTAAAAAATCTACCGTCGTCCTAGACATAGGCTACAACATAGGAACGACGGCAGATTGCTTTAAAATGGACAGTAACATGTAGTGAATATTAATGCTTTGGATATTCTCATATACGTGCAGTCTAGCCATCAAGAATCAATGTATATATATTTATCATAGCCAGATACAAGAAAATAATCAAAAATCTAAAAAAAAAATAGACTGTGGGGACATCGATACTTCTATGTCCGTCTTATAAGACACATATGACATGAGGTTTTCTTATTTAGACCTTTAGTCCTTACAACGATATATGTATGTCGGAAACGGACATTAGTTTGGACGGTAAACGAAGCGCGGCATGAGTTCTGACAGATGGCAGCACCGTCGCGATGACGTCGATCGACACTCGGATAACTTCGTGCTACAACAGAGTTTAGGTGGGGCGATAGCGGTCGTGGAGAGTGGTACTTCCACTCTAAGAACTGTTATTCGTTTCGTTTGCTCGCTGTGGTTTATATTGTGCTAAATTCTTAACGTAATGAAAGTGGTTTTAGAGTATTTTCTGTATCTCTTTGCTCGATTACCCACGTAAACGTAATGTCCGAAGAGAGACCTAATAACTATCCGACATATATGTGGATATATACATATATGTCGGATAGTTATTGCATGTTGTACTTGGCATCAGGTAGATTGCATGACTACCTACTATTTTGATTACGTCGTCGTCAACGTAATATCCATTGCTGGAGACGTGTCACCTCTCAGACTGGCCGCATTGAGCAGGAGCAAATTAGTAGAGCGAATTTTTAAACGCTCAGAACTTTTTAGTTACCTTTATTCACCGCACATAACTTTTAAAACTACCTACCTTAATTACCTTCGATTCAAACCGCAATCCCGCTAATTAAGAGTCCGAATTTCATCCATTACTTTTATTTTTATTACATAATAAAACTGAAGCGAAATAGCCTTTATTTCACATTGAAATGTTTTAAAGCTAAAATATCGGCAAATAACTGAGGATAGTGTATCCACAGCTTTAACACAAATTGAATCGACCGTCCGGAACGGGGTTGATGCCAGCGGACTCATATTTACTGTTACACCGGAACATTTACATTCAAATATACTCGACCAAATTATATTAGATCGTATATCGCTTTTTACCGCATATCCACTATTGTAGTGTTTCTCAACCTTTTTCACGGCATGGCTTCTTTATGCCTGTATATATGTATTTCGCGAGCCACGACTCTACGCTATTTCTAATCTATACGTAACAAACAATTTTTTTATGTTGAATAGTCCATTTATTGAAGGCTATTGGGTATATAACATCACGTTATGTTTGTTTGTTTCTTTCTTATGAAGTAGCGGGTAAAACCGTTGGGCGCAGCTATTTACCTATATACATTTAGCCCCACCTCCTGGGGGTCGCACAGGTTGAAAAACATTGCACAATTGGATAGCGAATATACAGTAAAACGCTATTGCAGAGTCGACGTGGAAATATAAGACTCATTGTGCATGCAAAAGCCGTTGTAAAACTTTCCACTTTATCTAAAACTATAATTCTAGTTGACGTAAATTCTTATTGGAACGCGAACCGGACGAAATTATTGTGCTTATTCACACTATGTATGTATTTTGTATAAAACAGTTTATATAATATTGTAGTAGTAAATGAGTTTGTAGTCCATCTTGACGGTGGGTCACCTCGTTCGCCCTTGGATATCTGTAATGAACCCCTGATAACATTCGTATTTTTCTTTATTTAGATCTGTACCAAACGATATGGCAGACGGTTACGAAGGGACGAAGTATTCAACGTCGCTATGGACATTTGCAACATAAGAGAAGTCGCCAATGTATTATCTGTGGTTGGCCACAGATGCGCTGTTACTCCTGAAGAAGAAGTTGAAACACCTCGGATATGTATGTCTTCCTTACCACACCCTCGAAGGGCGTGGAAAACAGAATACAGCAGCGCTTAACACTGCTGTTGATAGGCAGGAATCGGAGTTAGTAAATAAGGGGAATTACGGCAGAAAAACTTATTCAAATCCGTAAAATCTAATCTAAATATAAAACAAATTTATATGTATACATCAGTCTCATTTCATAATATTTTTTAATAACCGTAAGGCTTAAGACTATTTAAGGTAAAAGTGTATAGAGCTTTTTAAGTAACGAAGATGCCAGAAGCTTTAGAAAGAAGCTTTTAAAATTATGTCATAGATGACATAATTTTAAAAACTACGCTGATGCTGACGCTAGCGAAGAAAGAGCTAAAGTATCGTGACAATAGTCTCATAAGTCTTATAAATAGTATCTTTCTTATAAGTAAGATCTTAGAAGAAAAGACGCGTATAGCATTGTTGTATGAATGGCAGTATCTTATGTAGAGAATCCATGATTTAAATCCTGGACACATATGTCCATTTGCCGCCCATGGACATCCGTAATCAATCCTAGGTAAGATCAAAGTCTCAGCTAAAGTTAGTCACAGATGCGTGCTACCCCTGAAGACTAAGATGGAATGCCTCGGAAAAGTATGTCTCCCTTATTACACCCTTCAGACCAGAACACAAGTGCGCATAACACTGCTGTTATTAGACAGAAATAGGTGTGGCGGTGGTGTTTCCGAATTCGAACCACAAAGAGTTCTACCACCTTCTACTACTTCCACATTATAAAAAAAAATACTCTAGTTAATCCTACCAGAGCTTGGCTACAGATGCGTTGTTATTCCTGAGGACTTAGAACTCTTTGGAAAATTAATTTCCTTTACCACACCTTTCAAACAAGAACACTGTAGCGCTCAACACTGCTGTTATTATTCATAAATATAAGATCGTCAAGAAACCTACAAGCCCGAAGGTCTATAAGATGCATAAGAACAACCATCTTCATCCTAAAAACTCGCTTCCAGTAGGGTAATAATGAGGAAGTCATCCTTTCATTTGTACCCTTGAAGCAAGTGTCTCCAAGTAAAAAATTAATAATGTAGACGATGAAAACCCTGTTCGGGATGACCCAATAATCATTACAGGGACGGTTACGGTCCTTGAGCGTCGGAGATGTTTCCGCGGATTCAACAAAACAACCGACTAACTTCAATCTGCCTTAAGTGTTCGACGGAGATTTTGATGGCGGATGCCCTCTACAGTTTTTTTGGAAGACTCAAAGGACGAATGTTCGAGTTGGGCACTTCAATAAGCTGATGTGATGGAAGTAGCTAAGAATGGTGTTAAGAAATCAATATTAGTTATGGGTTCTGTTCATCATATGATATGAATTCAAATTTTCTAGCATGAGGCAAATCTGCATTTACGACGACCCGCGTGGCGGAGCGGTCACCATACCGGTCTGACACGCAGTGGGTCCCGGGTTTGATCCCCGGCCAGACAGATATCTGAATGATGAGTTTAAGTTTCTGTTCTGGGTCTGGGTGTTTGTGTGTTCGTCTTTGTGTGTCCATGGCATCCATGACACAGGAGAAAATCCTAGTGTGGGGTTATGAGTGTAGAAAGCGTGTTTTTTATTTTACAAAGCGTGATTGCAGTTTGTGTAAGCCGATTTCCATATGATGCGACCATTTTAAGCCTTCGGAGTGCAACACATCCGTAATCGGCTTAAGAGAGAACTTCCGTTTTATATAGAGTTGGAGAGTTCCCTTTTATACAGATGTTCATAAGCGGCAGTCACCACCTTTAATCAGACTGACCGCCTGTTTGCTACAATATACTTAGAAGAAATAGAAACAGTAGGTTTTACTGTAAGTAGATACCGGATGCAGTGCTATTTCTATGAATAAATTTGAATAAACACAACACATTTCTGTTAGAAATGTTGATGGCTCGCGTGGAGGAGCGGTCAGAATATCGACAGGCAATGGGTTCCGTTATCGATCCCCGGCCAGAAAGTATCTGAATGATGAATTTAGGTTTCAGCTTTGGGTCTGATATTTATGTTCTCGCCTGTGTGTCCATTCCACGAAACAAAATTCTAGTGTAGAACCATAAGTGTAAGAAGCGTTACTAAATATTTCTAAATTTTCGAATTACACTTTTTTGCTTATATTGTTCAAAAGTTTAATACTTTTTCTTTTGAATCCGGTTTCATAACATTATATTCTTAGTAAAAATCTTGTTCAGAGCGGTACATTATAGGCCTTGAGGTCCGGAGACACTTCCGCTTATTACAATGAACCAGCTCACCTAAATGCGTTGTTTAATTGTGCCACAATTTTGATGGTGAATGGCATCTTTGGGACCATTCTTGTGGAGTCTTCATTGTGTTGAACAAGCTAAGCCAAGAGCAGATGGATGTATTTTTGTCGGGATTTCTTTTGTGGCATTGAGACATTTTTGGAAAGATTTTTGGGGAAATTCAACGTGTTCAATTAGCAATATTGTTTTACATTACCAGCCATTCATAGATTAAAAAAAATCTGTTATAAGACTATAGTTGTGATAATTTTATAATGTGATAATTGCCTTATACTCTATAATAGACAGTATTGAAGATTTTCTATCAAATTAGTCCCTGCAGATGCAGGAACTATTTTGATAGAAAATCTGTGGAACTGTGTGTGAAGAAAAATGGAACTATTTTGATGGAAAATATGCGATGTACAGATGTATATCGCATATATTTGCAAAAAAAGAAATAGTTTGGAAGATTGAGAACAGTTCCTATATTTTTTAGAACTTTTGCCCGTCTGTCTGTCTGTATGTGTGTTTAAAATCGCAAAAACAAAAATACCGAACCTTAGTTAAAATATTAAAATATATTTTATACGAATCTTAATTCATTTCTTTAAAATTCATCTTATCCATCAAATATTTTTACAATTACACGTTCAAAGTTACGTGACGTAATTTTAAACGCGGGAGAAACCGCTAGTCACAGCTAGTTTATAATCTGATATGTGTATTTATAATACGATATGACCTTAAATTCTTTCATATGTATCCTTATATTATACATGTAACGAATCATACCTTTTTATACTTTCGAGGGAGGAAACTTCGGAAAAGTACACAGAAGTGTACAGCGCCGTAGGTGAGATGCCGGGTTGGTGGCCATCATCGGCGCTTCAAAGAGTCCGATATCTTCAACGGAACGCAAGAGTCCTCAACGCATTATCTCATCGGGCTCCACCCAGTTGAGCGGCTGAGCTCACCGACCCGTTTGCTCTAGACGACGGTTCCCTCCCCTTCCCGGGATCGCTTGGCTGGATGGTTCGAGTTTCCACTCTTACTATCCGCAACCGGAACATCCCTTTTAGCCGCCACTTATGATAGACAGGAGATATCGTAGCCCTATTTTAATCCCGGAACTACAGGGATGAACAAATCATACCCATTAAAGTGATGAAATGCAAACGCCATTGCATCATACGGTCATTCAAGGTTTTAATTTGCTCACATCACTATCATATATGTATATGATATAGCTAGATTAATTGTTTCCATGTTAATTGCGTTTTACTGCATATTTTTATTTAACCATGATTACGCAAATAATTTGTACCTTTTGTTTTATGCACGAATAAACTAGTTAGTTATTATCCTCCTTTTTTTTCATTGTTTTCTTTCTATCATTTTTCTTTTTTTATTTACTTCTGCTTTTCTTGTTTCCCTTTAGTTAATTGCACAATTATCATTATTGACATATATTATTCACTACTCTTCCCAAATGTAATACTATGAAAAGCTATGAAAAACTCACAGACATCATTCTCAATTTTTGAAAATTTTACGCCACGACTTAAGTAGAAATTCACTTTTATTGAATGAAAGTATTTACTGTCGTCCCATTATTATTCCACTGCTGGGCATGGTTTTTTTTCAGAATGAGAGAGTTCTAGGTCATATTCCACCGCTATGGTCAAGTGCGAATTGGTGGACTTCACACACTTTTTGGGAACTCTTTTTTTAAAGAACTCTCAGGTGTGTAGGGTTCCTAACGAAATTTTTTTCGTAAAGCAATGTAATTAATTTCTCGTACGCACATCAATTTGGAAAAAATCAGTGGTGCGTGTCTGGGATACGAACCTCGGACCCTCGTTTGAGAGGCGCCGAGTGTCAACCATGGCTATCATAGCTATCAAAATAATTTATAAAAGTATTACATACCATTATTTACTTGAGCATTTAATGTATAGTATATTTGGGCCGCTGCCGCCGGCACCTCAGCGTCATCTGGTGGTCGTAAAACCTCGATCTGAGCTAGTTTACGACGGACCGCTTCGGAGCGAGCTGAATAGTTAATGAAGCGGTTTTATTTAGGACATTACGATAAATAAATTAGGCGTGACAGAGAATTCGGAGGCTCGGGAGATTTGTCGCGCTGGTTCGTTGGATTAGTGGTTGCTGTGCAGATTTTCGGTGTCCACTTATACGACCCTACTTCTAGTATCCGTAGGTACGCACAATAAAATGAAAGTCGGACGCATATATTTGCTGAAAAGATAGTATAGATGAATGCGAATTAGTAGATATTTTAAATATTTTTTGTCCGGCTGTTTGTTACAAATTGCATGAAGCTAAAACTACTGAATTTAACTTAGAGGATTAAAATATTTATAATTTGTGCCTTGAGATAACATTTAAATTGCTATTTTATTAAAATACATAAAGTAAAGTGGGTGAACACACACGTAGTGTAAGTGTTAGGGTTGCCAACTTTCGACAGGACCAACCCGGGAGAATTTGTGTTTAAGAAATGGGGGGGGGGCATGGTAGACTGAAAGAAAATCATTATAAAAAGAACAAACGTGACCATAACTGGAGAAATTATAGCTCCGCGGGAGGTCGTGAGGTTAATCATTATTACAGGAGTTTCCCGGGATCCGGGAGGGTTGGGAACCTCAGTAAATGTATTATAGTGTAAGCGGACACACATATTATACAGTAAATATCGCAGTGATAGCCAGGTATTCCCAAAGCCCAATAACATGGGGCTCCTCAAGAAAGGTGTAAAAAGAGCTCTCCTTTAAAGCAGGCGATGCATTGGCGACTCCTCTGTTGTTGCAAGAGTCCGTAGGCGACGGTAACCACATTCCATCATGTGGCCCGTCTGCCTTACGGTACAACTATAAAAAAAAAAATTCCGCATCTTAACGGTGAAGATCGATCAATAGGTTCGATTCCCAGACTCTAATCTTTCGTTACATCCGATATTAATACCACTCCTAGTATTCTCATTTATACTTTGTTTATGTCTAAACCTTTAAATGTAAAGAGGCTATATAACAAACCACCCAGCATATTTACTCCTTCACTCTATCTACATAAACATATAAAGTCATTAACGTCTTTAAAGTCCTTAATAGAAGTGCTTACTAGCGTGTATTTTTCCCCACAAACCAGGTTAGATTTTCCGCTTCGCTTGGTTCCAGCGACAAATTATGCAGACATTATTTTAGCGACGACAAAATTTAATTAATATGAGCGCCAAACTGCATAGCTTCCGGTCTTTGGGTTATTTCTGTTTAAATTATTTCTTGACTCATTTTACTTAGTTATTTTGAGAATTTTATGGAGAGCTATCCTAAGGCAGGTTACCTCTAGTTTTCTTTTGATGTTCAAATGAGAGATAAATTTATAATTTGCACATCGTCTCAGTGATAGTGGTTGAAACTCTATCTTTCCATCGGGCGGCCCGAGCTTTGAAGCCCCAACACGCACCTCTAATGTTTCAAAATTATGAGGGCATTAATATCTGAGTAATAATAAGTTATTTAATAGCAAGTACTGTAACGACGAAAGAAAACATCGCTAGGAACTTCAACAATCAGATTTTTTTTAAATATTTTCTAAAGTACCTTTTTATTACTTGACCTGCGCTCTAAACCACGTCACCAAATCATCTAATCCTTGCCGAGCAGTGGAACAGTAATGGTTTGACGACAGACCAACAAAAGATATAGTGCACGAATGGATTTGAACCCCGAACTTTCAGCGTGACATCTAAACGACATATTGCATTAATTACAAGGTTTAATGATTGTAAAACACGTCATTACGCATTGTATCGTACCGGGAGCTAGTTTAACACGCCCTCCGAAGCACGAAACTTTATGCTTAATTAGCACTAGTCACTCATGCGTGTAATGACATAGTTGGTTGTTCGCCACCACAGCTTTCTGGTTGTCCAAGTAATTCTAATTGACGAAGGTATTCTATATTCGTCACTATTGGACAAGAGATATTTTTTGTAAGTAGCAAACGAGCACGCAGCCCAGACGTTATACGCCATACGCCACACTATTCCAATTGTAGCACTTAAGGATGGCTTCCTGGTCAGAGAAAAATAAAATAAATAAATAAAAATAAAAATATTTTTATTGATACAAAACACATTCACATACGCTAGTCGCAAGGGCCCTGTACTTGGTTCAAGACCTGTGTTACTGTGTTAAAATAAAATGAAAATATGAATTTTTGATTTTAATAAAAATAAAATTCAACCCCTTAGAGTATTATGGCCTCCCTTTTACATTTTGCAATATGCACTCACTTCAATCATTCATCCTGTATATAAAATTGAAACTTTGTCTGTAGGAATAATTAATTAATTATTACCAGATTATTCCCGGGGCTCCACCCATTTTGGTAAAGTTTACTACAGTAATGAGTATTCCATGCGAACAGCCGTCCATGTGACATGGGGTTCTTCAAAAAAGGTGCTAAAAGAGCTCTCCTTCAAAGCCGGCGATGCCCTGGTGTTGCAAATGTCCATAGGCGACGCTGACTACTTTTCATCAGGTAGCCCGTATGCCTTATCGTTAGGTTTAAGTATAAAAAAAAAACATCCAACTCACAAACTATCTGTGCGTCAAATTTCAGCGAAATCTGACCAGTAGTTTCTGCGTAAAAAAGTAACAAACACACGTACATCCACACAAACTTTCGCATTCATAATATTAGCAACATTTGATTTATACCGCACTTCTTAAATAAAAGTCAAAACTAACTTCCCTACTTACAGACTTCGCGCCGTAAAAGCCACGTAAGAATATGTTATCTTTACAAATGAGGTTAAATTTTCTGCTTCGCTTCGTTCGAGCGCAAGGAAATTATGTTGCAACATTGTTATCTAAGCGAAGTTAGATTTTGTAAATTTCTGTCGAAAATCCTTGAAAAATACCGACTTGCAATTAACTTATAAGAATGTAGTGTTTTCATGTCGCTCCGTTCGCTCGGCTTCATTTTACAACAGTAAAAAATATCCTACGTGTTAGTCCAGCTCGTAAGGTATCTGGGTGGCAAATAAAATCTAAATCCAATCAATACGGTCACCATACCAGTCTGACACGTAGTGGGTTCCGGTTTCGATCAATGACCAGACAGACATCTGAATGATGAGTTTAGATTTCTGTTCTGGGTCTAGGTGTTTGTGTATTCGTCTTTGTGTGTGTGTCCATGTCACCTACGACACAGGAGAAAATCCTACTGTGGGACTATGAGTGTAGAATGCGTTTATACAACATCTATCCATCCTGTCAAACTGTCATCTTTATATATAAATGTATCACACTTAATAATACATTTATTGATTGAAATCGATTGATAACCCTAGATGTTTAAAGGGTATAGTAACTATACATACACATATATGTATATCATAGCAAAATGGATATCTAAGAAAAAGAAGTTTACAAAAACGAGAAACCCGAGTGTGTAAGCTATAAGTGATTCAACCTACCACTTGTACTTTTCCCGTGAATGTGGTGTGGAGGTGACTAAACGACAAAATCCAAAATATGGGCGGCGTCCTGTGTAACATCCACACCTACTGATATTACTAACACACATGCCACGTGCGGTGACTATTGGCTAAAACTCTCATTGGGAGAGGCCTATGTACGGCCTAAACATTCTTACTAAGGCACCTGTGTCCAACGAAACTCAAAAGACGAAGAGAGATGGATGGAGAATTTTTCAATGTCAAAGAATTTGTACCTTTTTTCGTAAATGTATTTATCAAGATATTTCAAGTGATCCGAGATCCGAGGACAATACTACTTCAAGTATATACCAGGTCAATGTACTTCAATGATTGTATGAAATTAAATCGAAAATTGAAACACGATTGCTTTTTGCTTCCACGGCATTAACGATAGACGCCAGATAATCCTATCGCGGAGCAGCAAAAAACGAAAAACAAAAGCCATCCGGATCTCACGAGGTATCGACAAACTAGAATAAAAAAAATCTGCCCAGTGCGAGTCGACTGGGCAGATTTTTTTTCCCATAAAAAGGGTTCCGTAATAACGTTTACGTTGCCGTTTAAATTATGGGAAAACATGTCGGAGGCAATCGTGAGGACAGCTAATAGAAGTGAAAACTAAAAAAAATGCCATCATGAATGTGTATACATAATATACTATAATAATAATAATTATTATTATTTTTGTAATATGCTTGTAATGTGTATTTAATAAGCCTATATGTTCCGTGTCGTCACATATCGGATACTGCGGAAGATCAGCGCTGGTTGTCCTCGGATGCCAGCATAATGCTGAACAGTATCCAATTCGTGATGTTTTGCACTTTTGCTACTGTAAATATTACTCATGTGTAATAACCGAATGTGTGTAAACAGAACGAATAAATGATTATCTATCTATACAAAGGGTGTCGGTTAGGGCAACATTGTAGCAAGTTCAATGGTTTTTTCCATCTCAAAAAATGCCCAATGTGCGTGGCGCATTCCGTATTTATAACTATTTTATTTTTTATATTTGTTATGATAGCTATAGTGTTTTTTGCTAAAATTTTCAATGTCTGTCGATTAAAGTTCTAGAGATACAATCCTGTATCAGGAGGCCGGATAGCGGAGCTTAAGTAATGGATTTTCAGTTCGCACTCTTTGAGCGCGGAACCCTGAAAACTAAATAGATTTTTTTGTTGTAGGAGTAATAAGTGAATTGGTAGATACTCTATCTAAGCTAAGTGGTCTGCGAAACTAGCCTGACATAAATAATAATTAGCTTTAAATAGAGTTAAAATCCAATTATGGCCGATTTCCTAACCCTAAGGACTAAGTTATAAATACTCGCTCTTTATTCACATTATTACCCAACTAACTGTGCCCTGCGGTTTCACCAGCGTGTAAAAAATAAATAAATAAAATAAAAAATCCAACAAAATATTAGATTGTAATAACACTTGACTAAATGGATTTTAATGAAATGAATACTTAATGTTTTCTTGGCTTGTATATCAGTAAAAAGTCCGTCAAAAATGAAAAATATGCTATGATCACTTAAATGTTCTCAGAGGTGTATGAAGTCTACCAACTCGCACTTGATCATGGCCTAAAACTCTCTCAATCTGAGAGAAGACCTCTGCCCAACAACGGGCCAAAAATGGCTTGACCACACTCTCATATATAACCACGATAACACCTAGTCAACTGCTACTTAACTTTACATAAAACACCTAAAACTGCCTCACAATGCCCTATCGGACCTCGAGGCATTGGCAGGAAGCCCTTTCACACGACGTCGACCGTCTCTGAATACCTAACTAGTACACTAGTGACAATAAACTCCTCAACGGTGGAATCGTGTACGCCAATGTATCGTCTATTACCAATATCGTAAAGATTAATCTCGCGTGCACTTTTAGATAGCTGGTAGGTATCTTCTTGCGCTATTGTACGATGACAATAGAGTATGGTGTAGTTTTGTTTGAATTCGTTTGAACCTAAGTTAGGTTGTGGGAACGAACGTGAGACGAGCTGTATATTGCCATGTTGTACATTGTTTCTCCGTAAGATGTACAGTTAAACAAGATGGTAGCTTCTGCTAGCGTTCGAAGTCGTCTAAGTCGTACCGTGTATAAATTAATGAAAGGATAGAAACGAGTAGAAATAGGAGTGCCTCGTGTATATTTGAAACTAGCTGCGCCCCGCGGATTCACCCGCGTAAGTTTCGACGAAGATATATAGCCTATAGCCTTCCTCGATAGATGGGCTATCTACCACCGAAATAATTTTTCAAATCGGACCAGTAGTTCCTGAGATTAGCACGTTCAAACAAATAAACTATTCAGCTTTATAATATTAGTATAGATAATCGCGTGGGATTTAGCACGAAACATTGCAGATGAGCTATCAAGGGTGAAGGAGCCGAAAGATACAATATGCTTAACTATCCGTAAGATCAGGATAGTATCATCTCCAACTCTTCATTGTCGGACGGGGACTGGGATTTGAACCTTGGACCCTCGATTGAGGCCGAGATTCAACCATAAATGGTATATGGCTATCACCGCTTAACCATATAAGTACAGTCAGTATTATTATATGATACTTAAAATATCCTTAGCAGGCGATAGACACAGTAGATCGACCGAAGAGGTACCACCGCCACACCTAGTTCTAGCGCGAAGCAGTTTTTGCGTTTCGGTGGAAATGTGTTGTTGCCGGTACACTTTTATACAAGGGGACCAACTTAGTCCTCGACGGCAGAACGCATCTGTGATCGCTTCAGGTAGAACTCCTTTTTTATATGAACTTACTAACAGATGTCCATCGTCGGCACTGGGCAAGTAATATCAGATGGACTGCTCGTTTACTACTCCAAAGTAATAAAAAAAATTATGCACAATTTACAGTATTAATATCAACAAACGATAAGGTTATATACAAGTAGGTAAAGTGCGGTATTTTCTACTGATTTCCATTCCACATTTCAGTTACTGTTCAAATTCAGCTCTATTGTAAAGTAGGCCATACACAAACAAACAACGAACAAACATTTCGTGTACACACGCACATGCTTATACAAAAACAAATGAAGTAAATAAGGGTCCATTACTACGAGCATAAAGCACCCCATACACGTGTAATGGTGTGTGAAATTACACGACGCACACATCTGTATTTTGATATGTAGCATACATTTGTTCTTTCTAATGCAGTGTTCATTTCTTATGTGAACGAAGCAGTAAAGGAACAAGTAGTTCTTCTGAAGTAAAATATCCATTCAATTAATTTTCGGATTGCAAATAATCCGATAGAAGAGTTGTTGCAGCTTTGCAGGCTAATTCGGAAAAACTCATTATAGCCGCATCATCCCATTTGTTTCAAGTTTTCAAAGTCTATATATTTCATTTAGTATATGAAAATCCCACATAGCTAATACGATATTTATTGAAAGCTTTTCTCGGCAACGCGAAATTTTTCCTAATACCAGGTAATAATAATCTATCGTTAGAAGTCAGGTAGACCCATAAACAAGATTGAAGGCATTATCACAACAATTTAATGATATCTATTCATTGTGTATCAAATACTTTTTGTGCATCTGTACACACATACACACACAAACATGCTCGCGAGCGAATACGCATGCATAAACGCACACAGACATGCATGCAAGATGTAATGTTTGTGATAATTAATTTGATTCGATAAGTACTTTTGTTTGTACGCCCGTGCCCAAGTTCAGATTAATTTCTTTTACTCGTATTATATAGAACAATAAGTTGGTATAGTTTACCTAGACGATACATCATCACGCGACCTTTAAGTACTTCGCAAATAACCTAACTTGCCTATTACAACTAAACTATCAAAGCATTATACAAGTTCTTACTACGAAGTTAACACATTGTTAACGCTGGCACGTTTCCTCGGCTAAAAGTAACTTGAGGTAAGTTCCTATAAGCGTGACTTACGTATGTATGTACTTAAACATTTCCACCGCGTTGTCGTACAACAGTTTGAAATGATATTAAAATTTTATTAAACCTCTGAACTTGCAAGCGCGGTATGAATTTCATTATTGAAGTCGACTTACCTACTGGAAGTCGTGGAATACATGTGTTATGTGAAATTTCTGCCAGTTTTATAAGCTCATCGATGAATAAGGTGCGAAAGGTGCAGGTTCGATTTTCAATTCAAACACATATTCGTACCTATGGTGTGATGAAATGATGTTAAAAAACTTTTTTTTATAGGTCTACGGGCACTTACAAAATTATGAGTTACATTTTTTATTTACATGACCAACGGATTGGAACATGAACTGAGCATGCACTGCTGCAGGCTCGCCCAGAAGAAGTACTAAATATTTTTATCAGATTGAAGTAGCATGCAGTAAATCTGGATGATGATGATGGTAAGAGGTTACTGCCGCCCACGGACATGTGTAAGCAACTTCATATAGAACAGGGATTCTATTCGCGTTGCTACTCCTGAGGACTGAGATGGTAGTCTCAAATTTTTGAAGGTGGTAGAACTCTTTGTGGTTCGACTCCGGAAGCACCACCGCCACACCTATTTCTGCCTAAGAACAGCAGTGTTATGCGCTGTTGTGTTCTGGTTTGAAGGGTGTGGTAAGGGAGACATACTTTTCCGAGGCATTCCATGTTAGTCCTCCGGGGCAGCGACGCATCTGTGGCTAACCTTAGGCGAGACTTTGAAATATATATATAGTCGACACACCCTTCTTCGCACAAGAACTAGTTCACACTAGAAACAGGTGTAGCGATGGTATCCCTACACTACGTCGAACTACACTGGTTCTACCGTTTAGTTTAGTAGTTTAGCCAATTACTTAAAAAGAACCGATATTTAAAAAAAAAAACCAATTGTTTTAGTACAACTCCATAAAGAATATAACTAAAGCCAGCCCTGCACGATCAATCAACACACAAATTGCTTCCAGCAAAGTAACAAATGTCAATCGGGGTCGTTGGTAAGGCATCGCTGTGAGGTTATCGGAAATCGAAATCACAAAGTCACCAAAACTTGAACAATACCATAAAGCTCCTTTAAAAGGAAGAGAACTAATTGATTGCCACTCAGCCGCCACCCACGGTGGTCGTTCACCTTCACGTGAATTAATTCCAATGTTAGTTTTGGCTATATTTATATCGGAAAACTCAATCAATTAATGTTTAGATAAGATAGTAGAGATAAGAGATAATAAGCGATCGAAAATCTAATCCGAATGTCGTAAGAAGGGAATATTTTAATGAGATGTTCAGCTGTGTAGATGGGTAAACGTAGTAGTAAACGCAGATAATACTTTTAGACCCAGAAAAAAGGTAATAGATTACTGCCTTATAGTTAACTATCATAACAATAAATTAGTCTTATTGCTGGAAAAATGGAAAAAAAAATTAGTATACTAAAAACAGGTGAGGCAACATAAATTTATACCTGTAGATCATACACGCAACAAAGGACATCCTACAGTAATAATCATGTTTAGAAAACATTTAATAGGAGCGACGAAGACATTAATCATAAAATTCTTTATTAATCGTAGATAATGTCACTCAAAAGATACTTCTGACAGTATTATTAACTTATTCAAACTAGATAGTAGTTCCATCAATAACCATACAATCCAATCCTATGCCATCAATAATTATTAGACGAAACATCAAGTGTCGTGACGTACCTGACAATGGAAAAGATGCTCAGCACGCCAACTCTTTAGCAACATCACCGCTAGAAACACACAATGGCCGGCAATGAATACGTGCGTGATTTATTATAACGGTGTGATATTGAATTCGGTAAATCATTTCTAGTGATTCTTGTGGAATGGGAACGAGGCGTCGCTGTCTCGATTACCTTACATCGGTGTGTGATATCATTTTTGTTCGCTTTGGACATAAATGATTTAATGATAGCAATACTGAGATATTAATATATTTACTTGACATAATTTGATCGTTATTATCGACACTATCCGATGGTGAAGTAAAACAAGATGTTTCTTCAACATGAACTCATTCGATTCGCGGCTAAAGCAATAGATTTAAAAAATATATTATTGTGTAGTTTTTAAATCTGTCTCGAACTGGATGTTCGAGACAGATTTAAAAACTATCAGAAACATTTGACCATGCCTTATAGTTTCGGATTTGGCCATAGACGCGAATTTGAAAAAGTAATCCGATGATAAATACAGACGTGAAAACAGGCAACTAAACGAACAAATTTTATTACAACTTTACATTGACAATAGCATAAAATATATATATTTATCGGATAAATAAATAATGTAATTCATGAAAGCCTCAAAATAGTAAGCGAGAGGAGAGGGGCGCCGCACTACGGGGCACCGGTGCGTTCCATAGGAGGTACCTTTTGAAGGATCCCCTCCCCCCCCGTCACCAAAAAAAAAAGGCCAAGTAAACCAAGTAGTTACAGTCAGAATCATCATCAAACAGGCTATTAAATGTAAAATTGGCAATAAAACTTAATATATTGGGGTTACTAAGGAGCCAAGACGCTGTGAATTTGGTAATATGCCAATAGTACATAATTATGCAAAATATAACGTACATATCCAAATCTCCATCGTTAGTCTCGACCACAGACCGCACACTCAAGAGACACTGAAGTATTGAGTGCCATTAGTCAAACCAAAAACGCGTATAATTTGAACAATGGCACTTCAACGAACCATTCCATTTAACTAAATTCAGGCGTCGAGAGTGGAGTAGCAATTGAAACAAATATTTCTCGGCATGACGACTTTATTAAATACTTCGTACTCTTATGAAAGTAAAAATGTTAAATGCCTGTGGGGCTGTGAAGCGTGTGTAGCCTTTTATGAATGATATTGTTGAAATGTGTGCTCCAACAGTCTGTGCGACTGTGAAAAGAAAAAAGGTCCCGCGTTGGGCGCCAATATTGTTATCGCAGCAATTTGATTAATGGGTGCAAATATATTGGTTTCTTTTAAAATCACAGTGGTTAAAAAGAAGAGCAGATTAAATTCTATTCGTTTTTTTCATTACATAGTGATATTATTTTAAAGCACGGATCGTTACAGCAACAGCAACGTATCGTTACAGATCGGAGTCTAATATCACCAGCCAGGAGTCTAGTACCACCACCACACCTATTTCTAGCATGAAGCAGTACTTGCGTTTCGGTAGAAGTGTGGTTGCCGGCTCACTTATATATGAGGAGACAATCTTAGTCGTCGGGTGTAGCAACACATCTGTGATCGACTTCAGATAGAACCCCTGTTCTATATGAAGTTACTCACAGATGACCATGGGCGGTAGCCACTACTTACCCTTAATTGGGCTGGATGCTCGTTTTGATACTTCATACTGATAAAAAAAAAATGATGTCTTGAAAAATTGATTGTCAAAAACAGTTGTGACTTACAATCAGGTGAACTGAATCGTTTTAAAAAAATCTTTCATCCCTACACCATTACATTACGTTAATTTCCATACGTTACGAATAAGTTCCACGTGTCTTCCTGTTCATTTAACAGCTTATTTTCTCCAAAGTGGTCCAATTATGAACGTGTGGCGTGAATAAACTTCGGCCAAAGTTATAACCTATTACTACTTTGTGTGCCCAGAAATATAATTACGTTCATAATTCACCAATGTCGACCTCCACGTGCCTAGTTTGATATTCTGGTGAATTAGCATATTTAACAAACAATTACTTTCGCTCAATAAAATATTGGTGAACAGCGCGGATAATTACATACCAAATCCCATGTTTGCTGTTAATTTGACTGGTAATATTATGACATAGCATTTCATCGGCGGTTTATTCCGCGTTAGTCTTGTACTAAGCATTTATGAATATTCAGATTTTCTTAATTGAGCTGATTGCACTTATTATATTTTCTCCAGCTTTTGAGTGATATACCTTACATTAAGGATCACATAAAATTCTCATGATATGACTTTATTCTTCTTCAATAGTAACATTTCAACATTATTTTGCTACATTTTACGGTAACATTTCCGAAAATTTCAAAGTTCGCAAGATATCAGCGTCATGAAATATAAATAACGAACACGAGCCAAACTTTGAGTTTGTCTAACAATTACTGGATAATATAATTTGGGCGGAGAATGGCATTAGCGGGAATACGGAAACGATGATATTGGAAAATTACTTTTGGCGACATTGTGCTCTTAATAGAATTTTTAATTTACGAGCAAAGTTTTGCCTGTTATAAAGTTCAACTGAATTGTGAAGCTGTAATAGGTTTATGGATGCGGATTACGCGAAAACTACATTACTTGATAGTCGCGGAATATTCAAATGGCGCTGCCAGTCATTATTAAAATTTACCACCAGATTTCCATTAGCACAAAGCTACGCATCACGTGAATTCATGCATAGTAAAATTTGCTGTATCCGCAAGCAATATATATAATTAGTTAAACCTGAGAGAAGCAACGCTTTACAAAGCAAGTAATGTATCAAATGAACTCACCATTTCTAAACTCATAACTAAACCGATTTTAAGACTTTAATGGAAATGTGTAGAAAAAACCGTGGGGTATTTAAATAAAATTGAAAAAGCTGATGATTATATTCTTTATACCAAAAAGACAATTACAAAAGGCACAATCATCTATGAATTTATCTCTGTTACTAATAATCTACGAATGTAAAAGATGATCAGCATTACCTTGCTTTAAAGTTAATCGACTGTCCGAAAGATATTAATCACTGAAATCCATTTCACCTTTTAGTTGGAATTTATTCACTTTAAAAGCCCAAGAAGGCCCTGGGTAGATTATTGATGGTAAGAACTGGACTATTTTATATTAAACAAACTGTAAATTATATCAATACTAGCCTACGCTAAGCTATAAGGTTTAGAGTTATTGCACATTTTTGTACTTTTTTATGATATATATATTTTTTATAGTATGGAAGTAGCAAACGAGCCTGCAGCCCACCTGATGGCAAGTGGCTACTACCGCCCATGGTCATCTGTAATCAACCCTAGTCAACTCAAGTTTCGCCTAAGGTTAGCCACAGATGCGTTGCTACCCCGGAGGACTAAGATGGAATGTGTCGGAAAAGTATTTCTCCCTTACCACACCCTTCAGATCAAAACACAGCAGTGCATAACAATGCTGTTATTAGGCAGAAGTAGGTTTGGCGGTGGTGCTTCCGGAGTCGAACCACAAAGAGTTCTACCAACGTCAAAATAGTGCATAACAAGATAGTGCATATTTCAGCAGTTAATTTCCTTTACATTGAGATAACATCGATGTTATATAGTTTATTACTTCAGAACTAGTTTAATGGTGCCAGAATATATGATTTTTTTAGAGATATATAACTACTATACTTTTTAGCGCTTACCTTAAATATATTTAAATTTTTTATGGTGTCTTATAAATCAAGGATATCATGTATCCCTATGAACTGCTTCACATTGGTAATGCATTAATCAAAGCATTCGCCAATGTAATGGTCATTTGAATTAGCAATTTCACAAGAAGCTTAATTAACGTCCGTTTATTTTATTAAAAAAATAAATGAGAGAGCTCGATAAAATTAAAGGTACCAAGCCGTTTTTTTTTCGACAGCACTCAAATCAAAAGGTCGCGGGTACGCGCGTGCCTTGAACGGCGCCGTTACCAATCGTCATTAATCTTTGATAAAAGCTACGTCACTCTGCCAGCTGTTTACCTGCGTAGCGGTTGTATAAACACAACATATACCCAGTTTTATAAAGGTTTAATTTGAAATATGATCTACGAAGTATAGTCTGAATTAATTTCAGAGTTAATTGCCAGTACCTACCACAAAAACCAATGATAGTTTTATTTGAAGCATAAATAAATCGAAATCGAAACAAAATTGGTGATTTGTCAGAGTTTGTTCAGAGTTGTGGTTTTAAGGTTAGTCCAGAAATTAATGTAAAAATTGGTAATAGGGGGTCAAAACTGGTTATAAATGTGTACCCGCTAATAATAGTTATTTTAGTAAATATATTTGTACGATTAATTGTAATGTTTAAATTCAATCGTGCTTCATTCTTCAGTCTCGTTTTCTTTGTTTCCTAAAGATTAATAAATCAGTAAATATGAACTCAAAAGAAGATGATGTTGATAAATATTGCTAATAAAAATGTTGAATACTAGAAGCAAACAGAGAAAACGGCAAGGTAGCTAGCTACATAAGTAGCACATAATTCTATAGATTAAGGCGTGTAACTTTAAAAGTATCTATTTTTTCAACACAAAAGCGGAGATATAAAAACACCGTATCACGCAACTTTTTACAAAATCAACAATTTTTCCCGTGTCTTAAAACGAAGGCAATACCATTCCCAATTGCGATTAATCTCGGGTAAAAGCCCCGTCACTCACTGAAGCGGCGGTTACCTCCACGTCACCGACTGGGGTTTATGTGGTTAGGAAAGATTTTGAATGAGACTCGTGAAGATTATTGTTTTTATCAACATTAATGCTGAAATGATGGGGAGTTTATGAGGGGGAATAACGGTCTCGAATTCCACTTTTACAAGGTCGGTTTTACGATAAATATAACGTTCATTAAAGTTCATTAAAATCAATCCAAGAATTATAATTATAATAAATTGATTATTTTGGTCGTTGGGTATTTGTTAAACATTTCTAGGTGATATTTCAAAATGATTAATGTTATAAATAGAACCTAGATACTTTACGTAATAAAAAGGAATGAAAGTCAAAAATAAAAAGAAAAAAATATTACGCCAGTTATCTAACTTTTTAAGCAATAAACTGAAAAAAACATCGAATAACTCAGTGTAATTGGTGTTTTCAAGTTCTTACAATTCCAAAAAATTTGAAAACATTTTATCCTCCAAGGCTGGAAGGAGGTGAAACAGGGCGATTGTTTAACTATTAACTATGAAAAGAGTAATAAAATAGTTCATTAGGTTTAGCTTTTTAATAGTTAATAAATAACTACCATAATTATGTCGTGTGATCGGTCTGAGTAGGGTGCTAATCAGGCCGTTCAAGACACACAAATAGGGAGTGGTGATTTCGTCTGTTCCCGTGGACGTGTAGGGGACGACAAAATCGGTTGGGTAGCAGCGTCATCCCGTGTAACATTAGCTTCCAACTGGTGCGGTGACTATTATCGAAAACCTCCATTAGTTCCCTAATTAATGCCTGTCAAAATTCCTTAAGCCCAGGCAGCATATGTCCAGCAGTGTCAAAGGGCTGATTGACAGAACTAGTTAATATGGCATTTTTGCTATAATTTAGACTTTAGGAAATTCAATCATTCTGCGACATAAAGCATTCAGCTTAGGAAAAAGAATTATCCATAGTGAAAAAAGTAGCCTTTTTACCCTGATTTAAATCAAGGATACGCAATTTTCCGGCTCGTACCGTAAATACACGAATATCACATTAGTATAATGTGGGTTTGCATTGTGTTTCGTTATAGGTAAATGGGCCAACGTGTCAGCCCTCCGTCAGTGTTGTCCGGAGGTAAACGACATTCGTTCCACCGGGGAAGAATAACTTTTAGGTGTTTCAAAATATATCTAACTAATCAACAGATCGCAATGATAGCCATCTTGTAAAGATATTTTTGTTGCTCTCTTGTTAGATCCTTATTTTGACTTAGCTCTTGCCCGCCTCTAGGTACGCAAACTATAATACAAATTAAAAGATTCTAATGGGATTATGGATTATTAGGGATGCAATATAAAAATGCCGTTCTTCAGTGCATGTTATGATCATATAGTGAACCTATTGTCCAAATTTCATGATTATATAGACTCTGCGATGATAAGTCAGTAAAGTGGTTATCCTCTAGATGTACAGATACGGCTCTTATTGTATTAGCATATAATTCGTATCCACAGATTTTTTGTGATTCAATTTTCATTACGCTAGCTTCTACAACTACAAGTAATAAACAAAACAGCTTTTCTGTTTTTTTTTTATTTTTTTTAATAATAAACTTAGATATTTCATTTAATCACTCACGCATTTTATATCACTGCATCATTGATTGCATATTATATTAATTTATTTAATTCCTCTTGTGTCTCATTATTTTTGTATCGTATTTCGCTCATCGCGCATTCGCTTGCGATATATTTATACAAATCCTGTAGGTACTGTTTAAATAATAAAATCCCGAGCTCGCGGGATGTTTTGAAACGAGTCAGTGTTACAGCTCTCAAAATTTGCAGACGTATGTTGGATATTAAAAGGGTGCCTTCGACATTAACTTTACGAGCGCCGAGGCTTTGTGTGGAAATGAAAATAACGAGACCGGAAAAAACAATTTCGTACGCATAAGTCAACTTGACGGATGATGGATATCCACAATTCTGTATAATTTTTCATTGTGATATAATAATTCATTGCTCACTTCGAAACGACTTGGTATTGTATTTGCTCCCGTCTGGAAAATTTCAAAATTGTATGTATTAATACGTAGCTAATTATGTCTCCCTATAGTAAACTATTCACTGTTACAATACGTTGTACATAACTTATGTCTTCTTTTATACGACCATATTCAGAATTAACTGATCGCTCCTCAGAACATAAAATTCATAGATTTTCGGCCCTTCCGCCTGTCCTTGTCACATTCGTGTTAACACCCTCCCGGTTTTGTTATAACACGTTTGCAGATTTAATTATTTCAACGGCATTTTAATATTTGGGTGGCCTTTTATGGACGTGATGTTAGGAAGCGTATGATTCGTACACAAACTGTCTCATTTTGTGGACAACCTCTCTTCCTCAATTTATGAAAGATCCTTTGTGATTATGGCAGTGTTACTTCTAATCCCAAACATTTATATCTTTATTATTACTGTCACCAATTGAATAGTTGGAGAATCTAAATCAATAGGTGTAAGTTAGAAGGTGGTAGAACTCGTTGTG
>MOOZ01000874.1:335096-351234 GCA_002930495.1 Cecropterus lyciades | reverse complement strand
CATACTCGTTTGCTACTTCCATACTATAAAAAAAAAAAAAATAAGATATTAAATAGAATCCTGGTACTTCCTGTCGTCCTGGTTACCTTTGTTACAATTAACAATAGGCACGATAAATGGCAATATTGGACGGTCTTCGCCAAACACTTCTGAACAATCTTTAGATAACAGATTTTCGTTCTCCTAAAATAGATTTGGTCTAAGTTTAAGTGTACTTAATACAAAGTTGGCGCTCGAGTGATTCGTCCTCTTTCAATATAAGAAAATAATTGTTTACTTTGAGACGTCTGGACTATTACAAATTGTTATATATGAAAATATTTTGAATATATACGTGACAATTGGTTGACGACGGTGATTTCTTAGTAAATATCTTCCCAATAAACAATTCAATATTCATTATTTTTAGTTTCTTCTCAATTCCTAAATTGTAGAAAAATCATATTACATCATATTATATTTTGATTTTTCTGAATAATAGAAATTGAATCCAAAATTTTAGAAATTATTAAAAAAAATAATCTGATCAATTCCATTTCAATCTCATCGTCTATTTTCATGATCCTTAAACTGTGATTATTTGTTATTACCTGTCTTTCTATCTGGTAAACATTTAGAGTGGCCTTTTTATCGTTATCACCTCAGTAACAAACGAAAATAAAATAATACTTGTTAAACATTTTATCTATATCATCTATTAACCACTGAAATACCTATAAAACTAGCAGACACAACAGTCAGTGGGTAGACCGGAGACGTCGCTAACAGCCGCTTGTTGTTTTACACTTCGTTGAACAAGGGTGGCATCGCTAAATTTTATTTTCTATTGTGGGTTACTCTTTTAGACTGTACTATACTTTGTATTATTTTTAACACGCTTTTATAAGCTTGGGTTGTATGTATGTAACGGAATCTTTGAACACGATTTTTACCCACTTTGAAACATCGGATTAAGTTGAAACTTTGCATGCTTATCAAGGACCGATGACAATACAATATTCTATATGTATCTCTTTATATATATATAAGGGTTAAGTATACTTTGTATTACTATACTTTGTATTAGTGAAGGATTTATCTTTTGCTTCGGTTTTTCCGTTGTTGCCGGCAGGCGTTAAGCAGTTCTCGCTAGAAAGGTGTGATTTCCGGCTCACCGTCACATGAGGTGATTGACTATCTTAGATATCGGGGGTAGCAGTGCATTTAAGAGTTATCAAAACCCTGTTGTATATAAATTTTATTTTAGATGTTCATGGGCGGCAATCATTGACCACTTACTTACCAGGTAGATTCCACGCTTGGTACTGCAATCGTATACAAAAGTGTTCTTATAATATTCAAACCTATTATATTATTTCCAGCTTTATCCAGTTTTTAGTTACCAAAATATATTGAGAACTTCATACTACAAACGCGTAATCAAATCTTGAAATCGCAATAAAGATTGCAATATTTCGAAGAGTGTAAAATAAATTTAGCATGAGAATGGAAATACTACGAAAGAGTTGGTGTAAACCGAAAAAAGAAGATCCGTACTTCGGTTGCCCGTTACAAGATCTCGCACCTGTCAAAGTTAAGAACGGTGGGATTTATTCGAGCGAAAAATATCGACTTCGGGACTCTTTTGAAAATAAACTGCACTGTGAACTTGCGCAACTGACCTTTTTAGCACTTTTTAAAACTTGCACAATCTTGATCGTCTTGCTGAACTACTAGCGCTATTTTTCCTGTCCATCCATGAGTAGATTGAACTATTACACTTAAATTTAGACAAGATATAAAGATATTTGAGGTTATGCCAGACAAAACCTATGAATGTCATCGTCGTCAAACCTCATCAACTCACTATAGTCCCACAGATGGACAAAGGTCTCCTTACAGACTTTGAGGGATTTTATCCATTACGTGATGGATTGGCCAACTACGTTGGCCAAGTAAATGTTGTTAGACTTTACGCGCCTTTAAGAAGTGACTTTTTTTGTCAAATATAACGTAAAGTTGCAATTATATTGCTTTAATTAAATATTTCATATTCGTTCTTTAATTATCATACAAATGATAAAAATACGTTAATATGAAAAACAATAATCCGATTCAGCAAACATCTGAATTGATTCAATGATCACGCTCCGACAGTATCAATCGTTTAAGTCCGATTGAATTTCTAGTGTAGATCTAGTCGAGCACTGGCACGGAGGCCATTGCAAATCAAACGCTGCAGAGAATTTTCGATCCGACGAGCACTGGAGACCGGACAGGCACTTATCCCTCGTCTTCGAGTAGCAGATCAAAGTGAATTTAGCAGATTCAGATACGTTTTTGAATGTACCCACATAAGAACTTTTCAGTAAGTACTCGTACTATAGCAAAACTCACTCATTTTATTTAATTTAAAAATTTCGTATTAGTCTTCTTAATCTCGATATTTTTTTAGTCAATACGGCTTATTCTAAGCTTCCACCATCTATCCATAAAACTATAAAAAATTAATAGAATCATAGATCATACATCTACTGGAAACTGTTGGATTGGTATTAATATAACTTATAAATTCATTTAACTAATGTAAATTAATATTTAGTGTACCTCTATTCACTAAAATTAAAGGAGGGTCGTGGAAACGTGACAAGCAAAAATATGATTGTATTAAAGCTCAAATCAAACGTTTTCGATTATTCATCCATTTCGTAGAATTTCTGATGAGAATCTCTCATACCCTTTGTACAATCGCTGTGCAAACCAAACACTGAGGCAGAGGTTCACATTTAGTTGTCTTAAATATCTGCCGCGTATATGTCTCTTTGATTTCTGACTCCATCAAATAATGATAGATTTTATTAAAATTCCTATTTTGATAAAATCAACCAAGAAATAAGGAGCCAAGGAACCAAGAAAAAGAAGGACAGACAACAGTATTTTTTTATTATAACAAGCGCATACTTGTTCAAACAATCCGCTTCAAAATTAAATTGGTACGAGCACATCGCAATACTTTCCCACGAAATCACGCGATATCTCTCTCGTAATAAATCTTATAACATCGGCACATACAACGTACGTGGGATCGTACTGAAAAATTAATAAAGTAAAAATGTCATTTATCATTTTCCAACGTCACAGCCAACAGAGCAGCACAATTTCTGTAAGTAAAGGGTTTATGAAATGAAATTCCTGCTTTATTTATGAAAGTTATTATTTTAATTTGCTATAGTGATGTAATTTTTGAATATATATATATGAGCTGACTTATTGCCGCGGCTCCGCCTGCTTCGATTACGTTTAAATTTCATCGAAATCCGACAAAAGCTTTCGCGTGAAAGAGTAACAAACATACATAGATCCTCACAAACTCTCGCTTTTAAAATATTAGTAATTAATGTAATTGTTTTAAATATAATGAGTAAATTTACGAATACAAATTACTTAAAAAAAGATAATCTACAAATATTTATTGATTCAGTCTTATTAATAATGTTTTACTATATTTTACATTGACAAGACATCGCCACCAAATCAGAATCAGAAATATTAAAAAAATTGAAAACATTAGACCCACCAATAGTCGAAAGTGATAAAATAGTGAAACGAAATAAAGTGAAAAGCTTTCCGATATCAAGGGAGCCTTACTCTTCACTAAATATCTCGGCTAGCTGTGTTATTCATGACCGAGTCCCGTACTTCCCACTCGCCATTCCACAGGAGACCTTTACGCTCCAAACAACACGACCTTGGATTTCACTGGAGTACGGACTACTGAAGGATCGCTTTCAAAACTTACTAAATTGGGTAAATTGTATTTAAATGGAGACAAATGTAATAATCAAAATGTCTTGGACGGTTCTAGTGATGAGGTTAAAGTGTTCTAGAATGAGCGTAAATTATGAAAGTTCATGCTCGTAAACGAATTCTGAACTTTTGTGCTGTCTCAAAAAAAAACTTTTACTAAAATAGGTATCTTTTCAATGTAGCAGTTTTAAAAAATATATTGTATAATATGAGTATGTTAAAGAAAATTCATTTAATAACATAATCATGCACGCAATATTTAAGGATCTACAAAACTTAACAGATTATTATCGTCACTTCGTAACGGTGTATTATAAAGCCCGTCGTATGAACAGTAAATTTCAATTCAATACGCTCACACTATGAATGTTTGATGCTACTCAAACAAACTTCCACCTGGTTACGGACCTAACAAGACGTTTACTTTGAACATTGACAAGCCAACCGCAAAAGTGTTCCAATTTTCTCCAATAAAGGTAATACAAGATGTATGATGTAGAAGGCTTAGGCAGGCTTTTGTGGCTCTTGAGTTACTTCTCTTGCTTTTTGAATTTTTAACACCGTCTGGAGTATGAATGGATGAAGGCTAATTGAACAGGGCTTTTCGATTCGTAGTGCGATTATAATTAACTTTTACTTGGAATATTCTATACAGTCTGAAGAGGGATCTTGCTAAGAACGCGATGTGCATAATAGATACAAAAATGAAAAATGAACACTATATCGTATTAAAAATTCAAAGGAAAGAGAAAAATTCACATTACAAAACTTAAAAAAAAAGATATATGTATTATAGTAATTAATACTGAGAGAGAACATTGTATGTGGATAAAACACTGAACGCCAAAGTAAACACTATTATTCGTGTTATTGAACAAGCTATAGAGTGGAACATGAGTCATTACAATACAAACAAGGTTCATTTGCTATAGACCTCAATTGGTGGTTTAATTCAAACTCAAAAGTATGTTTCAAATTGTATCCGAAAATAATAATAAAATTAGCATTCGCTTTATCATTCACATTCATAAAAGTAGCATTCGTTTCATGATCCTTAGTTTCCAAAAGTCATCTCCAAAAAGCAACTTTAATTTAGCAAATGGCGGTCTGAAGTGGCATTGTCTAAGTTACGACCCAGATTAGCTCTGCACTTTGCATTTAGGACATCCTAAATTGCAGCGGTTTTGGCTTCCCACAGACTAGCCATGTGAAAGGAAAGACGGAAGCGACTCTACATTTGCCTAAACACTATATTCTCTATCTATTCGTATTATTTCCGTAATGATAGCGAGGCGAAGTGAATACTGCTTATATTGGAATTCCTATTCGTGGAGATTATAGCTCATCGATATCACTGTCTGACTGTCTGTAAAAGCAAAATGCTGAAATGACAATCAGTTAGCATATAAAAGGAATTCTGTGTAAAACAATTTGAATATTCGATTTGAATGTAAGGCTTTTGATTTTTCGTAATCCTTTGATGTTTAGTCAAGAATCAACTAAGTAAAGTCAATTATCAAGAAAATTAAAATGGAAATTAGGATATAGAAGAGTCTAAGAATAAACTAAGCCTACTTTTTTTACAAAGTATTTTCCAAGCCAACGTTACATAATAAACAGTTTGACACTATATATTGTTAGGGTAGCAAATGATCATGCAGTCCATCCGATTGAAAGTGGACGCTACCGCCCATAATCATCAATAACCAACTTCATATAGAAGAGGGGTTGTGTCTGAAACCACAGATACTGCTACTTCTGAATACTAATATAGTCGCCTCATATGAAAGTGAGCCGGCATGCGCGCCCTTTCACTGAATTGCAAAAACTGCTTCATACGAGAATTAGGTGTTGCAGGGATACATCCTCGGCCGGGCCATATTTCCTACCACCTTGCACGAAAACGTTAATTTCAAATAAGTTACGAAAAAATACTGAAAACATTTTGTCAAGAGTGTAAGGACACATTGCTGACGCAAGCATGTCGCCTCACGCGCCGCAGTTGTCTCCTTGCCCCCGTCGCGCATAGCCGACTGTTATGTATGTAAATCGGACGAACAATGAACCAGTGCACAGTATTTCTTCTAAAATTTACCTACCCAGGCCTATACCTCTAACCAACCATTAAGAAGGTGGTAGAACTCGTTGTGGTTCGACTCCGGAAGCACCACCGTCTCACCTATTTCTGCCAAATAACAGCAGCGTTATGCGCTGCTGTGTTCTGGTCTTAAGGGTGTGGTAAGGGAGATATACTTTTCCGAGGTATTCCATCTTAGTCCTCAGGGATAGCAATGCATCTGTGGCTAACCTTAGGTGAAATTTTGATCTTACCTAAGGTACAGATGTCCATGGGCGGCAGTTGCCACTTAACATCAGGTGGGCTGCTTGCTAGTTTGCTACTTTCATAAAAAAAACCAAGGAGACATGTCCACAATAGTACTCAAACTATTTTTTGGTTATTAATAAGTAAACATCTAATCCCGAGATGTTTCTTTTCTGGAGAAGAGACCAAAATATCATCAGGTGAACATCACTTAATATTGGCGATGGCTCGTTTTATATACATAAAAAACTTCAGTAGCGTCCAAAAACATTAAAAGTTTATACGAGAGTAGGTATATGAACAGTAAACTTCAATAATCTAGCGACCAATATCAGAACAGATGTAATTAAATTCCCTCTTATCTCTCTAAACAGATTGAATCAACGTAAACTAACGCCGAATAACTATTAACTCAGTAGTTGCGAATTGAACGAGGCGTTCGTTCGAAGCGAGTTTAATTAAACTGCTGATAGACCTGCACTGCCGTCGATTAAAGATTCGTAGCATTATTTAATTTTTTTTCATTCATTACTGACCACCATCTGGTTTTACCACATGTAGAACGAAAAAAGTTCGGTGGGGGAAGTATCACCACCACACCTATTTTAGCGTGAAGCATTTCTTGCGTTTCGTTGGCCCTTCCACCGGTGGTAAACGACTCTCTTATATATAAGGCGACTATCATAGTCCTCGGGAGTAGCAACGCATCTTTAACTGACTTCAGATAAAACACCTGATATATAAACGCTTAAAACATAACAAAAACGCTTTCTACACTCACTCTAGCCCCAGATTAGGATTTTCTCCTGTGTCGTGGGTACCATGGACACACAAAGACGAATACACAAACACCCAGAACCAGAACAGATGTCTGTTTGGCCGGGGATCGAACCCGGGACCCACTGCGTGTCATACCGGTATGGTGACCGCTCCACCACGCGGGTCGTCGTATATATAAGACGTTGCTTACAGACATCATTATACCATGAATTTAATCTACATTTCTAAAATATAAATGAAAGTAAATAAGATCTCATTTTTACTATCTAGCTGTTCCCTTAGGGCTCCGTGCCAAGAAATACTTCATTGTAATCTATTCAAACAATAAAAAACCAGAAAAAAGGATTAAGGAAACCTTTTATAAGCTCAGCTGTAGTAAAAACAAAAAGAGGAATAGATTCTTGAAAGAGATAAAATTCTAGCAAACCGCACATGTAGTGTTACAAGTTTAGATTAAGAATTTAATAAAGCGATTTCCTGTGGCTGTTTCCTTCTGTTCGTGAAAAATAGTGCACATTTCCAGGATGAAACATTTCTACAATTGCACATTTTTGTTTTGTATAGCAACAGATTTAACTTGAATTCCTTTTGAGATAGTAAGAATTGAGATAATTACATACGTTTCTCTCAAAGCAAGATAAGAGAGTGTTAGTCAATTTAATTGTAACGCATTTAAACTCGATAAATATTTCAAAATGTAGTATAAAGAAAATAATAAAATCTGTGTTTCAACGTCACTTAAGTTTTATTAATGAATTTGTACAATTAATGAAAAACCAGTTCTTGAAATATGAAATATTTTCAATGAATTCTGTCTAGATAGAAGATACACATTTATTCATTATTTACAATTAAAATCATAAAGATATAAGACAGCCTTTGAAGTTATAGCAAATATACTAAACGAAGAAGTTTTAAGCAATTCTCTACGTACGAACCTATGTACTAAAGTCTCGCCAATGATTGATGACGTGTGTCATGTCAACACGTCTGATCCCATGAGAGAAGTCTGAACCAATCAAATCCATGTAACGTGCGATGCAACATAGCTATTAAGGTTTGTTTCATTCAACCACTTTCCACTCTTTAAAAGTTAAAAAAAATCAAGTTCAAATAATGTATGTTACATAGATACAGAGAGTAGGCATAATAAAAAGACATTATTTATTAACATTGTATTAAAGTCTTCCGATTCTGTGGTAGTGCAAAGAAATGTTGTAATTGATAATTTCTAAAGCCTATATTAAAATAAAGACATTTCAAATGGCAGTAGAATTATCTGAGAACTCAACAAAATAAATTGTTTCCGACAAATAAAATCGCACTAGACATGACAGCGTTAGACTATGAGTGAATACAAACTCAAACCACAAAATGTAAAATCACTTTACGGAGCTGTAGAATTCAACGGCACGGTGTATAGTGTTCATGATACACATGATATGATGACATGATTTTTCACGAAGTGCGACAAGGAACTCTACGGCGCCGTGTGCGTGTACAGCATACTACGTCAGGTGTATTTTTATGGTAGACGTATTTCTAAAGGAAGTACTTCTACGGCAGATGTATTTCTACGGCAAGTGTATTTCTACGGCAAGTGTATTTCTACGGCAAGCAAAGGAGCCGTAGAAACAGCCGAACCTAAATCAACGTGAAAAATCACAGCATGATACTGTACTCCGTGCTGTGGAATTCTGCGTCGCCATAACGTAAGTTTGTGTTTTCGCCATCTACTAAACATTGTGTAACAAATAGTTTTATATGAAACTTACAAACAAGACAAGAACTTAGAGACCACAAAGTTCAACAGTCCTCCAGGCGACGATACATCCGACTATGAAATATGGTCAGAAACTTTGCTTCAAAGTTTCAGCAGAGAGTAATATTTTAGGAAAAATTTATGCTGGTCCATAAATTTTCATTTAAAATGATATTGTAGTATACAACGGGAAATTTAGCACAAACAACGTAAACTAAGAGGGGCATGAGTCTATTTAAGGTCTATTTAATATTTCGTAGTTTCAACTAACTTTATAAACTAATTACGAACAAAATTTAAATATAGGTATATTCGCTATATTAATTAATTAATATATCTTCGTATACAAGTTATTAATATTTACTGGCGCCACTTTTAAAAATTATATTGCCTATGTCACCGCAAACTGAAACGATTCTAATGATATATCATATGTCACAATTCGTCAAGTCGTTTAACTGTAGCGCGTGCCAGAGTAATGGACATAAATACATACAAACATATGCTCGAGACACATTACCCTCCTTTTGACGCAGTCGGGAAAAAAATTGAACACATTAAACTTATGTTATCTTACTTGAAAATGAAATAGATTTTTTCAATATTTAAAAGACTGAATACATGGTACTAAAATGCTTCACCAATGCTCGGCGTCAATACATCCAAGTTATGATTTATTGGGTTTATTCACAAATAGCGACCGCCAACTTGGCCACACATTTGTTCGACTTGGCCGCGCTGTTTGAGACTTGGCTACTTCGCTTGGAGTCGCGGCAATGTATAGAATCGAAGATATATTTCAAAAGCGAATCGAGCAAGTTTAAATATATGATAGAGCGGTTTGTTCGAGTTTCAGATGAAATTTAAATAGTATGTAGATTTATTGCAGTCTTTGAACAAAGCTTTAAAAATGACTTACAAGACGTCCTTGTTTTAAAGAATCAGTTTTTAAGTTCAACAAAGATTCTTTTAAATAAGAATAATCAAGTTCATGTATCAATAAAAAACAAGTGTGTGTGCAATTCGTACACGACAGAAGTGAGACATCTGAAAAGTCGCCTACGAGAATTATATAATTAAGTAATCACTGCGACCCATATTCGGACATCTTATTCCGCATATACCAAACCAAACTTGAGCTCTTATACAAGCTACGAAGTAAAATCGTTAGCGTGATTCAGAAAGGAGTACAGCGCCATCTAGTTGTAGCGGAAACTTCGTAAGGCAATTTCGTTTCATCGAGTTTCAAATTACAACGACTCGAAAGAAGTTTCACTTCAAAAGCAAATCGAAAAAATATATTTTTACTATTTTTTATAAGTATTATATATTGAGATCTTGTTTCATTAAGGGAGGTTTAACTGATGTCATTATCTACATTTTAAATAATAAAACGAGTAAATCTACTCAAAGATCAGGATCACCTAAATTTGGCGACAATTTCGAGCGACTTGCGATATCCAGAACGAGTACTTGCTCAGGCGTAATGCAAAATGAATAATATCATGGAGCCGTAGTTCAGTGAATTTTGGAGATACGAGTGGGTGGAAAGTTTATTATAGTGATCCAGTTTGGAAATATAATGCTACGGTTTGTTATAAAGTTACAGCTAGAAATGATCAAACTTCTACACTCGTATTAATTCAATAATTATATATGCCATGGATATTTATCATTTGATGATATATTTTTGTGAACTAAACAAATCAATTGTAGATATAGTAATGTTTGAAACTCGGCCTCTCAATCGAGGGTCCGAGGTTCGAATCCCAGGCCCGCACCACAGATTTTTCTAAAATGATGTACGTATTAGAACTATTATCACTGCATTACGGTAAAGGAAAACATCGTGAGAAAACCTGAACATCTGAGAGCTCTCTAAAAAAAAAGAGTTCTCAAAGGTGTGTGATGTCTACCAATTCGCAATTGGCCTGCACGGTGACTATGGTCTAAAACTCTCTCATTCTGAGAGGAGACCCATGCCCAGCAGTGGGACAGTAAAAGACCGACGATGAAACAAATCAACAAAAGTTTTACAATTACGACAGACTCGTAGATTAAATAAACTCTGAATTAAAAACAACTGTCAAACTTCTTTAATTAAACTGGCGAAAGTTTGGAAAATAAGGTCAACACCGAAACCGTAGCGTAGGAAACAAAATCAATCCGATTCACGGCTGGTAGCGCAAACACGTAATGCAATTGCCGAGGGTAAAGTAAAGAGGAACACTAGACGAAATGAGCCGAACTTACTTGCCAAATAAATCTCTCTAGGGTAGAAAGAAGTGCCCGCAACAGAACGTCAATGGCCGGTCATCAATTAGGCACGAATGGATCGGCCGAGACCTGAGAGCCTATAGACATTCGTCTTTCAACTTACTGACAGTAATATTTTATGGTACGCTGTAAACGTTATTTAGAGCGAAGAAATTTCAGTCATTAATGAATGTGACTTTTAATGGAGTAGATATTAAAGAGAAAGATGTGTTACTATGATGAAAGACTCATGCCAAACAGTGGCATCCATTTTTCTAAAATGTACATTTATTCAGTTGAGGATAACCCAGTCGTTAGGAGAGGTATTTCTTCAACTCCCGATGTGTGATTTTCCTCATTTGCCGGTTCGTTATATCTTTCGCTCGTTCGCACCTTGGCTGTGATGAGGCCACAGCCTCAAGGCCTCGGCCTACTTACTAGTAACGAGCCTAAAAGGCACACCGGGAGTACTAGAAATATTTCCAGTTAAGAAAACTCGAATGCGAAAGACACTCAGGTCAGTAGATACGTATGTGGCTCCGTGACCTTTTAGACGGAGCAAATTACTGCGTCTTTTGCAGACGTTGACGCGGAACGGAATAGTAATATATTTGAAGTAAAGAGTTACGTAATACGCGACCTAGTAGTAGAGTCAATCCTATTAAGCTTTTATTAACCAACTTTCAAAAAGGAGGAGGTTCTCAATTCGACTGTATTTTTTTTGACATTTTTAAGTGGTTTATCTAGAGCATGTGCAAGTACTATTTATTTTTAGTATACAACTTTTTTATAATATTAAGAGATATATAGAAGTAGTTAACGAGCATGCAGTCCAACTGGTAAGCGGCCACTGCCCATGGACATCTGTAATCAACCCGAGATTAGATCAGTCTTACCTGTCGTCAGCCACAGATACGTTGCTATCCCTGGCTATAACTAAGTTGGAATGCCTCGGATGAATATTTCTTAATGACCACACCCTTCAGACCAGAACACAGCAGCGCATAACACTGCTGTTATTAGGCAGAAAAGGTGGCGGTGGTGCTTCCGGAGTCGAACTACAAAAAGTTTTATCACTTATAAAGTGGATTTATACTAACAAAAATTTGTTGGCAGATATAAAAAAAGTTGGTAGCAATATCTTCTGTCTCACAGCTGGATATGGGCTTGTTTCCAGAAGTGAGAATATACCATAATATATTCCTTAATAGAAAAACAACATATTGTCACAACGTAGTTTGGTTTAGGAATAAAATATTGGTAGAGAGATATGAGTTATCAATTGAAATTATTACAATCATACTTATTATTCTGTTTCCAAATTGTAAAAGGAATTATCAAAGAATGTTTGGAAAGTCATTAGCGAAGTAACAGTAGAGCTTGTTAGAACTTATACTTAAAGTTCCTAACTGTTTCTTAAAGTAAGTTAAATAATTAAATTTGCGAACTAAATAAGCTATAGTTCATCACGTTGTCTCTTTTCGTTAGGTTCCTTGTTGTCACTTAGTGATTGCGAAGAATTTTCAGTTGCTACTTAGTTGCCTAAAAGAGTAAGTTGTCTATTGGATATTATTGTGATTTTTTTGTATTGTATCGGTTAATTTTAATATTTTTCTTGCGTCTTAAAATTTAGTTTTCCTTGACGTTTACGCGTCTAACAGTCCTCGTTTCTTAAAAGTAAGAATACATGAAACAATCTCTTAATTTATTTAAAACATATCCTTCTTAGATCAATAATAGTTATCATCGCGCATTCAATCAATAATCAATACATACAACTATATAGATATGTATATATAAATATTTGTAAAAAAAGGTAATGAAGAAATTATTTCTTAATTATTATTATTCTTCAAGTGATTAACATGACATTGTAAGATGTATAAAATTGCTGTTAGTGAAAATATCAGCCTATGGCCTATATTTCTTTATATATAAGTAATTCGGTATTAGTTGTTAAATTCAATGAAAAATAATCAATCAATCGTATATCGGTGATACAAGTACAACCATAAGCTTACCATAGTTTCAACGCCGCCGAGCGGACATAATGATATCAAAGGGACTTTGTAACTGATATTTTTTCAGTGTCTGTAGCGAGATGTTAAGCCTTTAGTAAAAAGCTGCTTCCATGTGTCTGGAAGTATCAAAGGAGTACTAAGTATTCATACGTTTAAATTAGGTGCATCGCCTGGCGCTGTAGCTATCATTTAAATTTAGATATTAAACTTGTATTTGTAGTTTATATATATTGTGAAATGGTACGGAGAACATATCACCACAAAAAATTATGTTGAGCTAACTGTAAATGAATTTAAAAGGTGTGGAAATTTTATGTCCTCATTGGTACCAACATGAGAAAGTGTGGTTGATGAAACCGCATATCTCTCTTACTTGGAGATGTGTATTCATATTACATCTCTGTGTGGCAACTTCTTATCAGGAAAGCTGCATGTTTGTTTGATATTTGTAAAAAAAAACATTGAAGATGAGAAAAATTACAAAAAAAAACACAATAGGGGGAATTTTTGCTTACTTTAAATATATATATTTTTAACAACTTTACAAAATGGTAAATGTAATAAAAATATATTTCATCAGTGTTAATATTACAGTGAGTTCTTTAATATTAATATGCGTTACGAGTTGAAAAATAAATTCATATTTTAGGTTAAGTAATGACATTATTCCGGCGAAGTAACACGCGTGGAAACTTCGTGTAAATTGTAACCATATTACACTGACTGATCACGTAAACAGTGACCCAGAAAATACGCCATTTTATTAATAGAGAATCAGCGTCGAAAAATATATTAAGTAAGATTCATTACTCGCTGATATCATACATTTTCCCGAAACGGGGATATCACACATATACGATATCTTTGTGTTTTTATTTTTTATTTATAGTATGGAAGTAGGAAACGAACATGCAACCCACCTGATGGTAAGTGGCTACTGCCGCTCATGGACATCTGTAATCAACCCTAGGTAAGATCAAAGTTAAGGTTAGCCACTGATGCGTTACGACCCCTGGGGTCTAAGATGCAATGCCTCGGAAAAGTATGCCTCCATTACCACACCCTGCAGACCAGAACACAACAGCGCATAACACTGCTGTTATTAGGCAGAAATAGGTGTGGCGGTGGTGCTTCCGGAGTCGAACCACAAAGAGTTTTACCACCACCTTTGTTTGTGTACGTTTAAATGATTATTATAAATATATATTTTACCTATAACAACATATTACGCATTATTAAATTTGATTTGGAGATTATAAATATAGCAGCATTGCCACGCCTAAGGACTAAGATGGTCACTTCAACCGAAGTCTGAAGCTAAAGTTCTCTGACGAAGAAGGAGGACGTGTCGACAGAAAACGATAAAATTAATTTGATTTGATTTGAAAGAATATATTAAAATACTTGCAGCAGGAGAAAAAATATAGCGTATAATAAAATCACACATCCTAACTTCTTTAAGGCGAAGCGTCAAGAATAATCTACAGCTCCATTATATACGCCATCTTGGAGAATTACATTTCTGTAGATTTAGCTCAGTGCATGTAGAGATTTAGAGTGGACTTACACAGTTAGAGATTTAGATATAGTCTAGATACGAATCACTACGAATACGCTAGTCACAAAGATTTGATTTAGTGAATGATTTGTTTTCATTAGGGGTGTGCGAACATCGTTCGAATCGAATATTAATATTCGACTCGAATATCAAATCGAATAATTCGAATTATTCGAAATTCGACGAATACTTTGAAAAAAGTCGAACTATTCGAAAAATATCGAATGGTTCGAAAAATTACGAAAAATTCGTACAATTCGCGGATTATTGAAATATCACAGAATATTCTATTGTTTCCAATTTAAACTGCACCGTTCAATCATTAGAATTCTTGTTTACTGGTTGAATCAGTGAATAGAATATTTACGCGCATGCCCCTGAGTATATTCACTGGTTGAATCAGTAAAATTCCACTGATTCATTTACAGAGAGAAAACACTCAAATATTTACGAATAATAAAATAATTCGCGAGTAATTCTAAAAAAATGAATCGAATTATTCGGGAACTTTCCAATAACTCGAAAATTCGAATTATTCGATTCGAATTTCAAATCGAATATTAATATTCAATTCGGAACGAATAATTCGTAAGTTCGAATTCCCACACCCCTAGTTGTTATACTTGATCCCACGTTGGGCGCCACTATTATATGTGTATAATATTTTATTAGTAATGAAATTTTAAGGAATAATGGTGTTTTACTTAATAGCTCTTTTCTGTACGAATGTACGATTTCGTACGACAAAATTCAAAATCGAATGTACGATTTTGAATTTTGTCGTTACAACATGTATACCTGAGAACGTTGACTTTGGCAAAACCCTGTTTTTAAGGAATATATCTCATATCTACTGGTACACTTTTAAGATGTATCGATGATTCTCGTAGGATCAAAATCATCATAGAATTTTATCTTCCATTAGAATTTATTTATAATTTGCTGCAATTACTTTAATTGAGAGAACATCGAGAAAATTTTACTGTGTTGCCATAAAAAGCAATCGCGAGTCTAACAGCGAGTGTGTCACAAATTCCTGGGTCCATTACATGAGCCATTAAACCGCCATTATTGCCACCATCTTGCTGAATTACGTTGAATTTACTTCAAGAGTATGTTGCTGACGCAGATAGAATTATTCTGAGAAACATAATAACATTCTCTAATCATATGTTATTTTATAAAATCCATCTTAAATTGTCAGTAACATAAGACAAAGAAAGGTCATACACTCTTTCTCTCTTTGAGTAAGTGCCTTTAAGAATATTGTATTAATAAAATACGCCGGGAAAATATTTCCAAAATTCAGTTCCCTGTTGCTATTAAAATTATATTTCAGAGCCTTCCACTTCATAAATTATTTGTGTACAAGGTAATGTGCTGTTTTCCTCCATTATTCCCGTTGTCTTGTTCAATTACAAAAGATTCGCTAACAATAAAATATATGTGTGTATAATGTATCTGTACGTAGAACTTCTATTTGTTTAAAAAAAAATTTTGGTACTTAGTCTAATATCGTAGTATTTCTCATTAATGTTAACCTCATCAAAGACAGATTCTCCATTATGTAATTCTAGATATCTATATGTATTTATGATATTAAATTGTGCTGAAACAGCACAAGCAGTTAGACCGTCTCCAACATCGAATAT
>MOOZ01000874.1:286606-298081 GCA_002930495.1 Cecropterus lyciades | reverse complement strand
ACCTTCAAACCTACCGTCTGTTTGTCACCAGGCTGTATCTGATGAACGGTGATAGCTAGACAGTTGAAACTTTCACAGATGATACATTTTTTTTGCCGCTATAACAACAAATACTAAAAACAGAATAAAATAAATATTTAAGGGGGCTCCCATACATCAAACGTGTTGAAATGAAATGAAATGAAATGAAATAGATAATGGTCGTGCGCTTCGTGCGCGAGTCCGACTAGCACTTAGCCGGTTTTTATACAATACTAGCTGACTCGGCAAACGTTGTTTTGCCATATAAAGCAAAAACGCAGCGCATGCAGCGGAAGCTCTCATTAGGAAAAAAAAACTCCCGCTTTTGAAACATTATTCATTGGTGCTCCGCTCCTGTTGGTCTTAGCGTAATGATATATAGCCTATAGCCTTCCGCGATAAATGGGCTATCTAACACTGAAAGAATTTTTCAAATCGGACCAGTAGTTCCTGAGATTAGCGCGTTCAAAGAAATAAACAAACTCTTCAGCTTTATAATATTAGTATACATGAAAGTAGCAAACAAGCATGCAGTACACTTTTTAATATCCGTTCATCTCTTTAAGTTAAAACCTTCTTAACTCAGTTAATTTTGATCCGAGGAAAAAAGTCATTGAACCTTTTGTATGTAAAATATTAAGTTCTCCAAATTTTTTTTAAACTTTTTTGTCTAATTTTTACTTTTTTCGAGTAATTGCGAAAAACACTTTTATAATTTTTTTCCAACCCTTGCCGGGGGTTGCGGACACTAAATCTTTACCCTTTACCTTTACCCATCATTTTTGTATCATTAGAACGACATAGTATGAAAAATGCAAAGTTGAGTGTCAAATTTTGATTTCAGACCTCATTTGACTGGACTAATAGAAACATTCCAAAAAATAATTGTTGTCCAATTGATTGTCGATTACTTGAAAGGAAAGAAAAAGAACACTGAAACATACATAGTAAGATGCTTTTAAGATCCGACATCTTCTCCTTCCTAACAAGATTGATGACTAGAGACCGGCTTTTCTAGATTTAGAAAAAGCAAGTCCCTAATCAATAACATTGACCCGTATGGAAGCCGCTCGAACTTCAGCTATATCTCCATATTTCGTGCACAAGTTTTTGAGTCTAAACTATTTAATGGCAAAACCACTATTTCTGTGCAAGTTGTAACGTGGTTCCAACGCTCCGAAGTTCGTGTTGTCAGTGTCTCGTACAAATTAAAACTATGAAATTACGACAGCGCGTGAATTATAGATACGCATGATGTTGGGCTAGAAGAGTTGAGGCGATCATCTGAATTATTACATAAGAGTTTAAGTTAGATAATATATTCTATTAAAAAAAAAGTTTAGTGTAATACACACGCGGAAGAAGTGAAATTTAATTATAATAAATAATACGATATTTGTGAGCACAAGGGTATCAGGACTTATGCTTTTCTCAAAAATCGATTTCGTAATCACTGCATCCTATATTTAGACTTTATTATTATTAGATTATTCTTATTTTTTTATTCTTATTTATTTATTTATTATTATTAGACTATTCTTATTTCGCATATACTAAACTTGAGCTTTTATACAAGCAATGAAGTAAAAACGTTAGCGTGATTCAGAAAGGTGTAGAGCGCCATCTAGTTGTACTCCGACAAGTGATGCCGTAACGAATTTTTGTTTCAGCGAGTTTCAAATCACAACGATTCTCAAGAAGTTTAACTAGTTTTCTAGTTAAAAGATATCGGATAATTACGTCGCCCTAACCACATGTTAGGGCGACGTAATTATCCGATCCGTTCCAATGTAGTCCTCAGATTTAACAACTGTCAACCACAGCTAAACTTCTAATCTAATCTGGGGTAGATTATAAATATACACAGCAGGAGTAAAACATCTGAAAGCAGGTGTTTTATGATGCTTAAAATTTATTTCATATTTAATTGTAAAATAATATATAACATAGTAATTTAAAATACCATGTAATGTATTCAATCTCATTCCCTCGCCGAGTTAATCCTGTACATTAATGTGTTTATTTCTATATCATGACGTATTTTCGTTTCATCGAGTTTCACATCACAACGATTTTAAAGTACTTTCACTTCAAAAAATATACATACACCTAAAATTTATATCACAGTCGCATTACTAAACCTTCCTTCGTCCTGTATTTATTTCTTTTCTCGCTGGTTCCCTGGCTCCACCTTTAAGAGGCAAGCGGCAGACACACTAATTACAACCCCACAGTGTGACATTAATCAACCTCGCCTCCGACGTCTCTACGTGGCTAAACTTTTCAGCCTATTCCTGAAACAAGACTAATAACAGTTGTATCTCGCCCGTAGTTGCTTGAAGTAGCGTATCGTGTGAAGGTGATTTTATATTCTTTACAAGCTGAGCCATAGTTACATATATCGGACATTTAAGATCTTATACAATTTAAACATTATAACATTACAGCACTGTTTTAGAGATGACTGATAGAACTGACATTAGCGGCAGTGACGGTGGCTGCGTGCACGTAGAGCGCACGCGGTTTCTTAGGTTTTAATTTTTTGTGCGGAACCCTAATTACATTTTCTTAAATAGGTAACGCCTTATAACATCAGCTATCCATCAGTGAAAGACAAAATCGGTCCAGCGGTTTCAAAGATTACCCTGAACAAATAGACAGACAGACAGACAAAAATTTTAGGAATTGATATTTTGTTATCAGTATCGTATATACTTTCATATGCATTTAATAAAAGGCTGTTATTTTGATATTACAAACAGACACTTCAATTTTATTTCTATGTATAGATGAAACGTAATATCATGTTTGTTATTATTAAAATTCTAATCACTACCTAAGTGTTTTATCTCTATTTTCCCCATAATACGTTTTCATTCATTTTTACGTTTTCTTCTATTCGTTTGAGGTGAAACATATAATTACAGATAAATAACGTTATCTTAATGTTACTTAATTGATATGTCTGCAATACTATATAATGACACTATAATCTCTTGTTTCACTATTTGTCTAGTTGTCTACTAATAACCTTTTACACATACGTTTGACAGTACTCAACAATAATAATAAATTAATAAATATTAGAGAACATACGATTAATTATTTTTAAAATTTGATTATCACCATATTTCACTAAGTTACTGTTTTGCTATGCTAGCTATTCATTACAATTTCTATGTCTTAATGTTGATTTTATATAGTGCTACGATGCTTCTCATACAATTTTCTAACAAAGTTCTAGCTTTCCCACTGTAAAGCAAGTAACAAACTTAATTAGTTTTTGCACCATTAGCTTCACGGGAGAGTTCAGGCCTTAGTTCTCCGAAAGTTTGTAAATGGCACTAGTTTTTTAACTTTCCCGAACATACTGGGAAATGCTAAAACCTTATTATGTAGCTTTTATGATGAAAACTCTGAAGCGTAAGATCCTTAATTGGAACCGTCTTCCTCTTTATGAAACTGTTAGTGGGTATAATCAAAATAGCTGATGATAGGTATTTCGAAAATAAATAAAAATTCAACTTATATAAAACCAAAGTTAGTACAGAGCGTTCAAGCATCAAAAAAAATCACACACACGCTTTCTACACTTATAGACCCACACTAGGATTTTCTCCTATGTCGTGGGTGTCATGGACACATAAGAAAAATACACAAACACCTAGACCTAGAACAGAAATCTAAACTCTCATTCAGATTTCTGTCTGACCGGGGATCGAACCCGGGACCCACAGCGTGTCAGACCGGTATGGTGACTGCTCCGCCACGCGGGTGGTCAAAAATAGAAGTTTAAGTTCTTCATTTCTCAAAAAGACATAACATCGTTTGTTTGAGAACAATAATATTTTAAGTAATATAAACATTATCCCGATGTGGGTAGTTTTACTACGAATATTTGTCGACACGTGTTTAAATATCAAAAAACACCGAACTATTGTTAGGTAGAAAAATCATTATTTATCAATGAACATAATAGATGATTTTAAAGTTTTAACTGGATGACGAGCTAAAGTTTACTCTAAATAATTTTAAAAAATTCACCTCGGAGTACCAGCAAAGGTATTTTTTTTCGATAAATTGATTCCTATGAACCATCGGTTTATTAATAAAATGACATCGACCTATAAACGTTGGGGGAAATGTTGCGCGGCACGAAATTCGACTTTTCACGGTTGCTGGCTTAATTGCGTTCCTGCAGCCGCAATCCAATTATATCAAACGAAATTAATTTGGTGACAAAATGAGCGAGATGGGAAACTTTGAAGCATTGATTTTACACAAGCAAGAGTAGGATAGCTAGCTAATTTGAATGAAGGATGAAGAGTAGCGGTACTAGGATGGGACCCTGGAAATAAATTGAGTGACGTACAGAGCGCAGATCTAATACGAAACATTTGCATTGTTTCCATGTCAGAGTGTTTGGATGGAGTGAGCGTGTTCCTGGGTTTACATTAAAACAAGATCTAACAGTGATGTTGACATTGATTCATTGCACTGTATTTGTTTTCTGCTTCATGCTGCAGATTTACCTCACAGCTTTATAACGCGAAACAAAAAGCATATGCAATAGTAACGCCCGGTCTTCATATTTAGGTAAATTTGTGCGTATGTATGTATGAAATGAAATGAAACAAAATATCTTAATTTTGCATAGGCCTACGGGGGCGCTTAAAATTGTCAGTTACAATATTTTTTCTTACACTACCACCGTTTCGGAACACAACCTCAACTGAGAAGATTCGGCAAGAAACTCAGCGGGTTTGTTTTTTTTCTTTGTATCACTTTCTATTTATATAACCGTCTTGTTTATTACATTACTAAGAAGTGGGTTCAGTATCCATATATACACTTCAATGTAATTATAACGATTGGAAACTAAATAATTCAGGACTCTGTGTGGACTAAAGTAAAGCCACATTATACCCCAGAATAAATGTTGGAGTTAATAATTCCAGGAGTGTAGATAGAAGATAAGCGTTAGCATCCGTTACATTCGTTATAGGGATACCCTTGTCCAACCCATGCCTAATTTAATTTGCCCAAACTTTTATTCAATCTTTGGGTCTAATGGGGGTGAAATAAACTCAGGTATATTACAACCGCTTATTTTATATAATTGGAACTGTCCTAAATCTGTTAATATATTAATATAATTGAACAATTTAATATTCCCATTTATATTTATATTAATAGTTAATATTAAATTTATAAATTTGTGTTTTTATATGTGATAGATAAATATGTATCTAATTAATGGGCGTGGTAGGGGTTCACATATACGAGGTATATCAACTTAGTGGTCAAACGTAGCGACAAATTTGTGGCCACATTGATACCATCTGGGTTATTTATAGATTTCCATGACCAGCAATTGCCACATACCATCATGGTCGTATGAAATCCTCTTCTTGTAAAACAGCACTTTAGTAAAGTATCGATTGTAAATCACAGGTGTATTTTACAGGACTTTTCTTGTTGGGATCAAAGATCTTGTACACCTAAAACGGTTTTTGATATCAGTGTACAGACAAGTTCCTACGTCCATTATGTCCGTATTCTCTGTGTCCATTACATTCATTAATCGGATCGTCCCAACATATCTTCCAGATACAATTTAATTTGCACGAAACATTTCTCCGAAACTCTGGAACTTTATTCAATTCTGAACTTAGAAATTTTCCAAAGACATCCTTTTAGAATTATATGTTACTTTATTGTAATTAGTTAATGCTTTTGGCTTAAGAGCAATGACAGTCTAGCGATTGAACCCCGCCCTCTCAATGGGAGGTCCGAGGTTCGAACTTCAGGCACGTCTAATTTTTCTAAAATGAGTTGCGTATTAAAATTAATTGTTACTGCTTTACGATAAAGGGAAACATCGTGAGGAATCCAATTCGCCTAAGAATTCTTAAAGGAAATAGATTTCAAAGGTATCTTGATGAAGTCCACCAATTCGCACTTGGTCAACAAACCCTCTCACTCTGCGAGGAGATCCGTGCCCAGCAGTTGGACAATAATGGGTTGACGATGTGGCAATGCTTTGATAATGTTTTCCATAAACTTACAAATTCAGATAAACGCAATAACAGAGACCATAAGTAAGTAGATGCAAATATATCTTCCCATACATAAATTGTATCCGAGCGTTTCCACATATGCAGACGTAATTTAGCATTCTAGAACACATACCGTAAAATCATATGTTGTTGTCAGTCTTCATCAAGTTTACACAGCTTGGAGCATTTGCATTCTGGGTGCAAGCATCGTTGCCAATCAGCTCACGTCATTATGTATCCTGCTTACAACACTACTATACCCGAATACACATTGCCGTATGTGTATATGCCTACACATGCATTGCCAACTTATACACAAATACATTAATACAGACTGAGATTAGAGGACGTAGTTAACTTGAACTGATTGTCATAATCTCACTCGGTAGGATTGTCATAGATAATAAACTATTTATTTTATGCGTAAACTCACGCAAGCATCGTAGAAAAAGCAGAAAAATCATTTTTTTGCCATGATTGTTATCTCAGGGTGGTAGGTCTTTATGGTTCGAGTCCGGAAGCAACACCGCTACACCTATTTCTGTCTAATACCAGCAGTAATATGCTGCCGTAAGGGAGAAATACATCTTAGGTAGCAACGCATCTGTGATTTAAACTGAAAGCATCTAAACTCAGATAAGACTGATCTTATCTGGGGTTGATTAATTACAGATGCCCACTGGCGGCAGTAGCCACTTACTATCAGGTAGACTGCATGCTTGTTTGCTACTTCCATATAATAATTCACCATATCTTTAAACTACATTACAATTGTAATCATACAAAAATAGGTTAGCGCGCTCATTTGTGTCGCAAACGTGCAAGATGTGGAACGAATTTCCTCCCGAGGTATTTCCGGAGCGCTATGAAATAGGGCTCTTCAAAAAAGGTGTAAAAGGAGCTCTCCTACAAAGCCTAGAATACATTAGGGACTTGGTGTTGCAAATGTCTATAGGCGACGGTGATTACTTTCCATCACGTATAGCCCGTCTCGCTTATCGATAATTTAGATACAAATATATATATTTATAAGATTTCCATGACCAGCAATTGCCAAACGAGCAAACGAGCATGCCATCCACCTGATGGTAAGTGGTTACTGTCGCTCATGGACATCTGTACTTCATATAGTACAGAAGTTCTAAGTGAAATCGATCACAGATGAGTTGCTTGCTACTGACGAGATCTAAGATGGTTGCCTCGTATTTAAATGAGCCGGCAGCAACACCCTTTCACTGAAACGCAAGAACTGCTTCACGCTAGAAATAAGTGTGGCGGTGATACCTACCCAGGTCATACTACGCTGGTTCTACTACTGGTAAAATTCAAGCATTCAGCGGCATATTGGCAGAAAACAATAAACAACAAAGAAACAAAATAAAGAAACTTAATTTATCATATTTGCTGTCCTTGTCACTGCTATATCTAACACTTACAAACGCATAGAGAACTATATCACCTATAAAATATCTTAAGATGAAACTTAATTTAAGATCGCGAGAGAAATACGATCTCCAGCAGCTCAGATATTGCATTCCGAGCGAGATGTAATACATTCTCGGAATCTCTAGAAATGTCTTTAACGTTCCATCATGAGTATGAACAGTATGACTTGAATTACAAGAAAATTTTCAGTTCTTTGTTTATTTGTAACTAATATTATATTTACGTTTGAAACTGTAGACAGCTTTAAACTCATTATAGTAAAAGAACTGGCAATATGCAGTAGGAATAATTTGCATTCTGAAACATGTATAATCTTATTTTAGAGTAATTAAGACATTCTTACTGAGTTCTACATAATTACAACACGAACAGGTTTTTTAAGATCGTACGTATACCAAGTTAAAGTTTACTTGATATTAAAAGATCCTTATAAACTTTTTTCCATAAATAGTTAATGTACATAGATGTAAATAAGATATGTTGGAAGAAAATATATCAGACAGTTTTTCGAATGAGATAATTTAAAAAGATACAGACACATTAAAAATGAGATTCAAACGATAAACAATAGAATAAACGCTAAAACTTAAAATTGTGACGATACACCACAGTATAATTTTCATAAAACTAGCTATTTCCCGTGGTTCCACCTGTCCAGTCATGTACAATGGTAAAAAGTATCGTACCTATATTTTAATCCACGCAATTATCTATCTGTGTGCCAAAATTCATCTAAATTCAATCACTAGTTTTGCGGGAAAGAGTTACAAAAACACATACATCCCCACCAACTTTTGTATTTAAATTAAGATGATGAAAAAAATAAAAATAATAAGATAGAGACAATAAAGATGATACGTTACAGCGAACCCAAACCAAAACAAAAAGTCAGCAAGCAAAGAATCCATCGCATACATCTAAGATATTCAGAGCACTATGAAATCCCGGATGAATGGGAACGTTTCCAACAGTTTGCGGAACCCAGCCCATTCGACTATTAGGCTTCGGAAAAACTCTCACAAAATATTGAAGCGGTCTTTTTTCAAACAAAATCCGCTAACAGCTGCCGTGCGTATCCGTTGTACAGTGAGCTGATATGGAACAGGATTTAATTAAAAAGTTCGCCATTTTTCGAGCAACAATAATTCTAGAGCTATTAATGTTAGTTTTGTTAGTATGTTAGTTTTGAAATAAAAAAATTCAATTGAATGTTATGTTATACGAAACCAATTATATAAAAAGTTGTACGTAACTTGACAGTCTTTATTAATCAAAACAATTATGACAGATAAACATGAGACTTTAGCGTGATTTATAATTTCTTTATCACTCATTACTTATAATGCATTATTAGTAATAGGTATGATAATGATAAAAGGTGGTAGAACTCCTTGTGGTTCGACTTTGGAAGCATAACCGCCTCACCTATTTCTGCCTAATAAAAGCAGTGTAATGCGCTGCTGTGTTCTGGTATGAAGGGTATAGTAAGCAGTCCTCAGGGGTAGCGACGCATCTGTGGCTAATCCTGGGTAGGAATTTGATCTTATCTGGGGTTGATTACAGACGCTACTTTCGTAAAAAAAAACTTTATAGGGATAAGCTCTGCATTCTAAACTCAACGTGTAGTTGTCTCATTTTATATGGCTAAAGAGATATCTATTTTACACTTAAAATAATCATGGTAGGCTAATGAACTAATTAAAATTTGACAATAACGGTCACCGCTCTTTCGGGGCTACCTCTAGCGGGCCAATAAGGTGTAGGATTCGATCAGTTTATGAAGAATGCCTACTAGACTATTACGCGAAGTGAATTTAAAAGAGCCACTGGGAATTTGTTCCAGAATTTAGAAAATCCAATATAATCTGGAGGATTAAAAGCTAGACCCGTAATTGGAAGGCAATTCCTAAGTATAGCTGTAAGCCGATTTAATAGCTAGGAATGTGGTGTTATACTGGAAATGTATGCTATTATTCCAGTATTACTTGAGATGGGTCTGAGAGTTCTTCCTATATCACTGCTCTAATTGTAAAATAGAGTGATGTAGAAACATTGTTTTCTGTTTATGGTTTTTGTTTTATATATCAAAATTCAATTTATATAAGGTTGATCAACAAACAATTAATCGTAATTATGACTTGAACTTTTATTTTTTAATTTTGACGATTAAAAATATAAAATATTTGATTTTATTTCACCAAAGATAATTATAATGTCTGGAACTTTATCTATCTATAGCTTTATTTATCATATACATATGAAGCGAAACAAAATATTTTAAAGTTTATCTTTGTTTGAAAGATGATTCCAATTTATGCTATATCAATTGATACCTCCAATAAACATTGCAACAAAGGAAATATTATCTGTAAACGATCATACGTATCTCGCTGGATAAACACGGGTTGTTTGCTCGAAAAACTTCGACGTTCAAACATGTATTTTCGTACATACTAGTTTCCCCGTTAAGAGCGTTAAAAGGTTTGTATAAAATTTTACATTGAAATATTTGTTTTGGTTCAAAAATTATGTGTTCTTTAATAATGCAGGTACTACCGTCCAACATATAACACAAGTAATTAAAATTACTTGAGCAGTCTTACTAGAAATTGTTGAAGTTGAATGCATTCCTTCGCCAGGAAGCTAAATTGGAACGCCTTATACGATATATGACGCTATTCGGACAATAAATCAGTAATGCAAAAAATGCTATAATATATATTACTGCAATAATGCTGAAATCCGATTCGGTGATAGCATAAAAAAGAGAATGACAAAGATTGATTGTATCGGTGATTACTTTAATTAGAAATAAATAATTTCATAGGTCTTTACCTATGAAAATATTATTTCTGATCAAAGTAATCACCCATACAATCAATACATCTTTGCCAACGCATTGGTAGCTTATTGATGCCCTTCTTGAAGAAGTCAGCTGGAAGGGAGGCAACAAATTCTTCAAAGGCATTTTGTACTGCCTCTCGGGTATTGAATTTTTTTCTCGCCAAGAAGTTATCCAAATTCTGGAAAAAGTAGAAGTCTGTAGGCGCAAGGTCTGGTGAGTACGGCGGATGACGGAGAACTTCCAACCCCAGCTGTGCAGAATGCAAGAATAGTGGAGCCGAACGATTGAACAAAGATGGTTGGCTACATGCGAGCTTCTCCATCATTGTGTTCAGTTCTTCACAGTACACATGTGCAGTAATGCTCAACCCGTTTGGTAAGAAGCTGTGATGAATTACACCCGCGTTAGAGCACCAAACAGTGACCATCACTTTTCTAGGGGTAAGTTTTCGTTTAAGCATTGTTTGGGAGCTGAACCAGGGTCCAACCAACTTGCTGAGCGCTTACGATTATCGAACAGGATCCATTTCACGTCACAAGTAACAATGAAGTTTAGAATTCTTTCATTTGTATGCCTGTTGAGCAGTGCAAAGCACGTCTCGAACCGTACTTCGCTTTGGCGATCATTGAGTTCGTGGGCACCCATATGTCAAGCTTTTTTACCTTGCCAATTTGACGCAAATCGACCAATATTGTTTTGATGCTAACCAATAACGGGTGGTGCGTTCGTTTGTAGTGTTCGCTCCGTAAACGTCGTTGATATTGCGTGCTGCTTTGTTGCCACGACGGTACTCATACTCCATAATTACTCGAATTTTTAACGTATCCATGATGACGAAAAATGTTCGAATCCGATGAAAACAAAACATTAACTTTTCAATAAATGACAATTTTAGAAAAAGAATTCTATGTTTTTAAAATAAAATTAAATTGAAATTAGAATTATCAGCCAAAAAAATATTTTGATTTGAAATGGCCAGTACGGCAAAACGGCAATTTCATAGGTAAAGACCTAATATATATGTTTAATTTCAAATACTTATGTTGGCAAACCACACAGAACAATGAAACAAAATAATAAACATAATAGTGACAAAAATTAAAA
>MOOZ01000874.1:274056-286428 GCA_002930495.1 Cecropterus lyciades | reverse complement strand
AACAAAACACTAACTTTTAAACAAATGACGATTTTAGAAAAAGAATTCTGTTTTTAAAATAAAATTAAATTGAAATTAGAATTATCAACCAAAAAAATATTTTGATTTGAAATGGCCAGTACGGCAGAACGGCAATTTCATAGGTAAAGACCTAATATATATGTTTAATTTCAAATACTTATGTTGGCAAACCACACAGAACAATGAAACAAAATAATAAACATAATAATGACAAAAATTAAAATGAGAATTTTCCACGAACATGAAAAATAAATTTTGCAGATTCTTGACGAGGTCAGACAAACAAGATTGGCTATCATAACAAATCGTCAGTAAGCTGAGAAGATAACCATAAACCATGGCTGGCCGGCTGATGATAACACACAGCCTACCCTCAATCTTTATTCCCGACGCGACACAACTACAATTCCCCTCACGAACCGGGAATAAACAAATATTTTCGCTCATCCGTGATACAGAGGGTATTTATCAGCGTTTTGACGTTACATAAGGGAAAGACGGGTGTTAACCCCTGGGGGTCCATATGGTTATGTGACCTTATACTTTTTGCTTTCAGAGCAGAACCCACTTTATACGATAACCAAAAAGGATCAATAAATATGTTAACATTTTTGATGAAGCACCGTTTACTATGATTAGCAATTTGTAAGCGTTATAACGCTTGCAAATATAGTTCATACGTAAAGTATGAGTTAAAGCCTTTTTAAGTAAATTATTATAGTGAAACGTATTAATGTTACAATCCGTCAAGCCGTTTGGCTTGTAGAGTATGACAAATAAATAGACATACATACGATCGGAAAAGACCCTCCTTCGGACGCACTCTAGTAAAAACAGATATTTAAATATTTGCTCGACGAATCTATTTTAAATGAAGCTCAGTTATCTCTTTTACACCAGTTATAAAATCTTCAATACTCGGAGGCATCGTGAGATTGCTCCGTCAGTAAAAATGCTTTTAGTCATATTATTTTTTTATGAAAATCTAAAACGTTTAATTTTTATTAATGCACGAAATAAATGAAGGGTCGGCGGCTATGAAAATTTTATGAAGACTAAGAAGCGGTAAAGTTGTTTGGAATACCTTTTTTACAGTTCTATTGTTACGCTAAATTATCAAAAGGTTTTACCAACTTCAACGAGTCTGTCTGAAACGGAACGAATACATATCTATACATACAAGTAAAATTGAAGTGTCTGTTTGTAATATGAAAATAACAGCTTTTTATCAAATACAAATGGAAGTATATACGATACGGATAACAAAACATCAATTACTAAATTTTTGTCTGTCTGTCTGTCTATTTGTTTTGGGTAATCTCTAAAACTGCTGGACCGATTTTGACGCGACTTTCACTGTTGGATACATATGGAAGTATATACGATACGGATAACAAAACATCAATCACTAAATTTTTGTCTGTCTGTCTGTCTATTTGTTTTGGGTAATCTCTAAAACTGCTGGACCGATTTTGACGAGACTTTCACTGTTGGATAGCTGATGACATAAGGCATAACATAGGCTACTTCTATTGTAGAAAATGTAATTAGGGTTCCGTAAAAACAAAAAACCTAAGAAACTGCGCGCTATACGCGCACGCAGCCACCGTCAGTGCCGCTAATGTCAGTTGCTATCAGTCCTCTCTGAAACATTGCTATAATGTTAAAGGTAAAAAAATAAGGTCTTAAACTTCGGCTATATGTAACTATATCAAGTTACGTTTTTTAAACACGCGTATAACCGCAGGGCTCAGCTAGTATACAATATAAAATATTTTTAGTCTTTTCGGGAAAGGTAGGTTAAACCTTATATAAAGAGGTAACGTAGATCAAATCATTTCCTCAGTATTTCATATTTCTTATAATTATAATAGCAATGCAGTCCACCTGATGGTAAGTGGCCACTACCGCCCATGGACATCTGTAATCAAGCCCTAATAACAATATACAACGAGTCCTATCTGAGTTTGGCAACAGATGTGTTGCTACCTGCGAGGACGCTTGGAACGCTTTGGACAAGCACGTCTTCAGTACCACACCCTTCAAACACAGAACACAGAGCTTAACACGTAGTCTATTTTCCAAAACATTCTACATTACTTTATGTACATGGGGCCTATTTTCCTTTTCGCGGCATTTTTCATTAAATAGTTTTTGATTATGTATTTATCTACGAACGTTATGAACAAAAGCCATCTGCCGTGATAGATAAAATAGTGTTACCATCCAGAACTTTGCTAATTTACAAAATCAAACTTCTTTTCAAAAATCAAACCTTTTTCATCCAACCATAAGGTAATCCAACGCACTTACTAAGTACATACACTCTCTATGATCTTGTTTATATGCTTAAAGGCACCCGGGAAACGGGTGCGGAATACCAAATGTACCATCCCGGGCTACTCGGGAGATATCACTCGGGTACTTGTTATCCTGCAGCGTTCCAGGAAAATTTTATGCAGCTTATACAAGAGTGGATAAGTGGATTTGGTAAGGACAAATGAGTTTGAGGAAGTTTGTATAATTTGATTTCTTTATCATGTGATGATCTTGTGAGCTACTTCGTGTCATGTTTTAAATCTTTTTTTGATCCAAGGACCTTCTAAAATATCTGGAATCTGGCTTCCTCCACTGGACTTCTCCTTGAACCTTATCGGAATTAAAAAAATAAATAACACCTTCGTATAGAAGGGACGATGGAGTTTGTTAAGAAAAGCGTATTAGGCTTTGTCCCGGAGACGATTGTCGCCAGATTTTTTTCCATTTTTTCCAGATTCCATCCGATGATAAGTGGTCACTGTCGCTAATGGACATATTTTATCATCAAGCCCAGATCAGATTCTTATACGAGCTGTGTTACCGATGCGTTAGTCACCTTCAGGACTAAATTAAAACGCTTTGGATACGTAGGTCTCTCTTACCACAGACCAGAACTGTAATTGTATTCTATAATTGTATTCGAATTTTAACTAAGCACCACAAAATAAGACCCTAAAATCTATATGACATAATATAGACAAACCAACGGGTAAGGCATTGTATAAAAGTTATCATTGTTAGATATTAAATTAATAGAATGAATCAACTTTGTTAAAGCTAGTTACGAGTTTGTCACAAAGCGACACCCGAAACTTGGCTAACTTGGAAGTTCTGTACCAAAACCATTTATAACAAGGACGCTTCCGAAGCAAACAGCGAAGGACTTGCTTCAATCGAAGCATTCGCTGTAAACTTTATTCCCGATATTCTTGACATTTCCATTAAATCTTTTAAGTAAAGTGTTGTGTAAACTCCGTTCTAATTTTATACAGATACAATATTTTCATTAAATGTCATTAAAAGTTTAGAACCCAAGATACCTACTCATTATAATTTTAAAACAGAAGCGAGAGGGAAGTCCTAATTAGAATACTGTGAACTTTGTAGCGGATATTCCTGTCCTTTACGATACTGTTTTTCTACTTAAAAAGTGTTAATAAAATGTATTTTTATATAGTTTCAATCGTTTAAAATATCTATATGGATATATAAACATCTCAATAAGTTATTTGCGATCAATTTTAAACCAACAGACTTATTATAAAATTCTTACCTTTTTCTTTTTTAGTTATAAAATCACCTTTGAAAACGCCCTACGCAGAAAGTCACAAGTCACAAAGCCATATCAGCAACTTGATATCTTCCTTTACACCGAAGTCATTTGTAACGAGACACCGCTGACGGCGTTCGCGAAGCATAAACAAACATCGGATCGAAGCGCTCGCTGTCAATTTTGTACTCGATACTGTTATTCCCAGAACAAGAGCTTTGAAGTACAGTATTAGTAATTTTACACGAATAACGAGATCATTAGATGACATTAAAAGTTTAAAAGGTACTCATAATTGTGGAGCACATCGACTGTGAGCGAGTCCTTATTAACATATTGGATGTAAGCTTTGAAGCGGATATTCCTGACATTCATTTTGATGTTACCCTTGTTACAGCATAAAGTAATTTTAATATCCTTTCGGTTGCATTTAAAAAAATTCCCTTTTTATAGCTTTTCCATTAGACTTTAGAATAGTCCCGCGCCTAGCATGCGTGTTGGTGACCGTAGTGGGTGTAGATGTTCCGCAGAAAAACTCTGCTACCCATTTCCAGGATTGACGATTGCTTTATTTTACGCTTATGAAATCGCAATTGACTAATAGATCACATACCATTAAAACATCTTGTCAAAGCTAAAAGTTCCTACCAATGCGACACCCAAAACCTAGCAACCCTCAACCAGTCATTTGTTAGGAGACACCGCTGAAGCGAGCTCGAAGCATAAACAAACTAAAAACTTCCTATCGAAGCGCTAGCTGTAAACTTTATACTCGATACGGCTGTACACAAAACCTTTGAAGCGAAGTATTAAAGTAACCATGTAGTTTTACAGAAAGCAAGTTTTAATGACATTTAAAGTTTAGACGCTGGGGGATTTGTGAAACAAAACAGTAGAGTGAAGTCTTCTAATCCTCTAACATTATAAACGTTTTATAGTTACCAGTGCATTATAGAGTTTAAAATATTCGTTCTTGCTTGCCTAAGGGTCACGAAAATTTCTCAAGGGTCGGCGTTGATAGAATTTTAGCAAATATACCTACAGTTTGCAACAAAATGTAATGGCCTAATTAAATAGTGTTAACAATATTATAACAACCCGACTGCTTAAAAATGTTTTTTTTTTTGTTCAGAATGATATATTTTAACGCTTTATATGAGTTTTTGTCGATATAGTCATGTAAAAGTATTATAATGTACATGTCGTGATAGTAGATAGTCATCTCCTCCCGCCTGTCTCCCCTATTTCCAGACGCCATTTTTAAAGATTATACAGCCTGTATAATTTTTAAAAATGTCACACACTGTATTATTTTTAACCATGTCACTCTTCAAGCTAAGACTATTCTAACGATACTACGTCACAATTCGTCAAGCCGTTCGGACTGTAGCGCGTGCCGAAGAAATGGACATACATACATACATACGCTCGAAAAACATAATACTCCTTCTTACACAGTCGGAAAAAAATATATAGAATTTGATATAGAAGTAGTTCTTAATTTTCGTTTTTATCTGCTGTTAAATGGACTAATTTTGAATAGGATTCGAGTGAAATCAAAGCCCTATATTTTAGTGGGTTATGACCAAAATCACAATAGGATTGTAACGAGCTAAATTAAGTCAATATTACGAAATTATTAATGTTGAATAGTAACCGAGTTAGAGGAGCGTGATATTATTGCAAGTGTGATTTACCGTGGTTATTGATTGAATAAATCAACCGAAACACTCTCAATTAGTGAATGGGTGCCGATTTTCGATTATATCGAAAACCGGTATTTTGGATAAAAAATATTCGATATAAAATAACCGGTATGGGTATTACGGTGTTTAAAAATTCAGGCAGTAAGATGGATGGCCACTGATGACTTTTTTGCAGAGGATATGTTAGGCTGTTAGCCTTAAAATCGTAGATTAGACTTAGATAGCAGTTAATTACTGCCTTTCAAAAGGTCTTATGGGTAGGCCATATAAAAAGAGATTTCATTCATTTCAACAAGCACAATTTCGTTATGTAGCATCGTTGCTTGTATTGACAAAAGTGTAAAAGTGGCCAATGTGCATGCAGTCCACCTGATAGTAAGTGGTTACTACCACCCATGGACATTTGTGTAGTTACAGATGTCTATACAAAACAGAGGTTCTATCTGAAGTCGATCACAGATGCGTTGCCATTCCAGGGGGCTCTATATGGTCGCCTGATATTTAATTCTTCCACCGAAACGCAATATCTGCTTCACAGTCAAATTACATTGATTCTTAGTATTTGGTAAAAGTAAAAAATAAACAACGTCTAATTATTTTTTAATTAATTTGTAATATATTATTTTCCAATATTTTTCAAAACAAGTATCTACATATTTTGTAGCAATAATATCGACAAAATCAATACACCGAAAACCGGTATTTGAAAATTCCATATCAAAACGATACCGGTTTTAGGAAAATTCGATAGTCCACGCTCTACATAATGTAATGCACATGGACGGTTCGACGTCAATGGATAAATCAACTCCCGCAACCAAGTTCCGGTTCCCAGCTAATCCATTAAGCGTGGCTATTACGTATATTTTAGCCATTTCACATTTCGGACGTTGCACACGAGCGACAATCCATGTCAACCGTAGGCGTCGATCGGAAACAATAGTCTCGTTAGTACGAGTTTATTACTTTTCTTCGAAACAATTTTTTTACGCTTTTGTATATCAAATGTATATTATTAACGGCCGAAAACGTTAATGTGAAATTTACATTTTAAAAGCTTTTATTTAACTTTCAAAGTAGTTTTTATAAAATACTAGCTGAGCCCCGCGGTTGTAAGATTTTATTAAAGAACTAGCTGAGCCCCGCGGTTATACCCGCGTTTAAAAAATGTAACTTGACATAGTTACATATACGTGCGCCTAGAGCGCGCGGGGTTTCTTAGATTTTAATTTTTTTATGCGGAACTCTAATTAAATTTCCTAAAATAGAAGTAGCTTAAGTTATACCTTATGATGTCAGCTATCAAACAGTGAAATTCCCGTCAAAATTGGTTCAGTAGTTTCAGAGATTACCCAGAACAAGTAACCAGACAGATAGACAAAAAATTTTGTGATTGATGTTTTGTTATCAGTATCGTGTATACTTTCATATGCATTTGATAAAAAGCTGTTATTTTGATATTACAAACAGACACTTTAATTTTATTTATATGTATAGAGTATACATGTATAGATAAAGATAAAACATTAATAAACCTGTATAACGTTCCCGAAAATCCATGAAGGTACATTTTTTTATAATTTATCGTTAAATCCTGGCCATAAATCCCAACCGCTACTTACAACCCGGGAAAGGGACCGTCCTTTAAACATGACAGGTAGTTTAGTAGCCTATTATGTGCTTTAAACATCCAAAGAGGGCTCCTAATAGACCCACGATTATTACATTTACAGCCGCCGCATTATTTATTACCTGCCTAGCTCTGCCCCGCGGTTTCACCCGTCTTTAAAGACAGTGTAACAGGATATATATTTATTTTATTAATATCAGGTTGAAGGCTTGAAGTATATATGTAATTTTAGACTAATACTAGCTGACCCGGCTAACGTTGTTTTGCCATATAAATGATTAAATTACTAAAATGGCTATTAAAAAATAGGGGTTGGTGATTAAAGGGTAAAAATTAAGGGTTGTATGTATTTTTAATGCCACATTATAAAAATATAAAAACAAAAAAAAAATGACCAAAAATTTAAAATAAAATGTTAAGGGTAAACAACCCTTATCACTTAGGAGTATGAAAAATAGATAGTATCCGATTCTCAAACCTACTGAATATGCATATAAAATTAGATAAAAATCGGTAAAGCCGTTTCGGATGAGTAAGATAACTAACATTGTGACAAGAGAATTTTATATATAAGATTATCGCATTTATACATTTTAATAAGAAACGGTAAGTCACGATATGCGGTTCCCAGTTGCATGGAATCGTTGCTGCGAGGAAACAGTATCCATGTAACTGGAATGTTTTAAAGGTGATAGAACCAGTGGAGTTCGACCGGGAAGGTACCACCGCCACACCTATTTCTAGCGTGAGGCAGTTCTTGCGTTTCCATGGAAGGGTGTTGTTGCCCGCTCACTTATATATGAGACGACCATCTCAGTCATGCATGCTCGTTTGCTTTTTCAATGAAAAAAAAAAAATAAAAAATAAAAATAAAAAAAATAAAAATAAAAAAAAAATTAAATATATATCGGTAAAAAAAAATTCAAAAACCGCATATCGTTAGTCGGTCAAATATTAAAACAGCACTGAATATTGAAATATCAAACAAGCATGCAGTCCACCCGACGGTAAGTGGCTGGATGTAAGCAACTTCAAATAGAAAAGGGCTTCTTAAGTCGATCACAGTTGTTGTCGCAGTCGAACTCGCATTGCTACTTCCGAGGTCTAAGAATATCGCCTTATATATAAGTAAGCCGGCAAACACATCCTTTCACTAAAACGCAAGAACAGTTTCACGCTAGAAGTACTTTTGTCAATTTTTGAAATACCTACTCTAGTTACGCGAAACAATGTTGGAAAAGTTACCGACTGACTCTAAATTGTTTTATCTTTTGCAAAACAACATGCATTTGATGAAATTGTGATTAAAGGTGAAGGTGGTAGAACTCTTTGTGGTTCGACTGCGGAAGCATCACCGCTACATCTATTTCTGCCTCATAACAGCAGTGTTGTATGCTGCTGTGTTCTGGTCTGAAGGGTGTGGTAAGGGAGACGTACTTATCCGAGGCATTCCATCTTAGTCCTCGGGAGTAACAACGCATCTGTGGTTAACCTCAGGTGAGCCTTTGATCTTACCTAGAATTGATTACAGATGTCCATGGGCGGCAGTAGCCACTTACCATCAGATGGGCTGCATGCTCGTTTGTTACTTCCATACTGTAAAATAAATGTAAAACCGTCATTTTAAATAACATTCTATAGTGAAACGAGTGACATGCTTGTGTATCGTACGTACAAATTAAAGCAATCACTTTGAAAACACAGCCTAGGGCATATGGAAAGGTGAACCGAAAACGAAAAGGTTTCCGATAAATAACGAGGTCGGTGTTTATTTATTATAAAGGGTCACTGTTTAACTTTCATTCCCTTCCATAATAGTTTACAAGTTCCATCACAAACAATATCAGATCTGGACGTTTAGTATAATATGGTGACTACCGGTACAATATTTATTTTATGCTCTATATATCTCTCTATATGCTCTATCTAAATAAAGAAAAACGGCCAAATGTGAGTCGAACTCGCGTACGAAGGGTTTTTTCCCATTCTCTATAAACAACGGCAAAAAATCACGTTTTTGTACGCATTAAATATTTTATTCTGTTCTCACTATTTGTTGCTATAACAGCACCAGAAATACATCATGTGTAGTGTCCGACCGAAGGTCGATTTTTGGCCGAAGCCGAGGCCGAATGTTCGGCTATGGCCACAAGCTTCGGCCGCAGCCGAAGGTTCAAAACCCATAAGAAATTCAGTTGAAAATTGGCTAAAACAGTCCTTTTAATAAACCATCTTTTTTTAAAATAAAATTCTATGTTGATTGGATATAAAAACTTCTAGAGCAAATTAAAATTTATTTGCTACTTTTTTTAAAATAATAATAATTCAAATAATGTAACTTTTATACACAACTAGCTGCACCCCGCGGATACACCCGCGTAAGTTTCGACGATGATATATAGCCTATAGCCTTCCTCGATAGATGGACTATCTAACACCGAAAGAATTTTTCAAATCGGACCAGTAGTAGACAAACTCTTCAGCTTTATCAGCTTTGTAATATTAGTATAGACTAGCGATGTAAGGCTACAACGGAGCGGTTAGCTTTTCGCTTCACCGTCTCTATCGCGGTATCATGTATTCGTTATAGTTCGTTCAATTTAGACACTTGCTAGAACCTTTGACTTCTGCCAAAACTTGGGCCCATTTAGGCCGAAGCCGAAAGTTTTTGCGAAGGTAGATTTTTTTGGCCGAAGGTGGCCGAAGCCGAAGCATCGGTCGGATACTAATCAGCTGTAAAATTTCAACTGTCTATCTCTCACGGTTCATGAGATACAGCCTGGGGACAGACAGACATTACGACAGTCGTACAGCGAAGTCTTAGTAATAGGGCTCCGTTTTTACCCTTTGGGTACGAAACTCTAATAAAAATGGAAATTCTCTGGGTCTGTACATTGCATAATTTAAAAAAAATAGTTTGGAAAATTTTAAATAAGTCAGACATTTTCATAATGTCTGACTTATATAAAATTCTCCAAACTTCTCCATGTCTGTTTCTCTGTTAATTTCAATATACAAAGTTCCTATATATTTATACAAGCAGGCTACATATTTTTTCCTTAAAGTAAATTATTAGTTTGTTAATGTTTTATCTTATTAGGTTTAGACGTTTCAATATTAACTTGATACAATTCGAAAGCAAATTCGGATGGACCAGCTGATAAATATAATGTAATAAAATAATACCACGACACGGCGAAAATTGTAGCCATTTTGAAATCATAGACTAAACACCTAATACATATTATTATGAAAATTACTATTAATTTTACTAATTCCTGTATATTCTGGCATACTATATTTATTAAGAAAAATATTAATAAATTTAACAAACGGTGTGATACACATGATATAAATACGAGGAACAAGGACAATCTCTCTGCACATGTTATTCGTCTTCACAAAATTAATAATTATTTTATGGGTTAATGTATACGCAGTTACAATAAACTCCCAGCTGAGATCAGAAATTTGTCATTCAATAAGTATAAAGCAGTGATTAAGAACAAACTGTGCCGAAGTCAAAGTGTAGCCAAAATGTCAAAGTGTAGAGTCTCTTGCCAAACAAGCGTCTAGTTTAGTCAAATGTAAGATACTGACGCTAACTATTATTGCCCGTGTAATAAAAAAATTGGTTAAAAAAAATATACAAAGTAATACAAGCCAAAGACAAGCCCACTGAGTTTCTTGCCGGATCTTTTCAGTTGTCGTCGTGGGTGGTCTCAGGTCGTGTTGTGATTCCGGTGGTTTTAAGAAAGAATATTGTAATTGAAAAATTGCAAGTGCCACCGTAGGCCTATGCAAAATAAAGATTTTTCATTTCATTTAATTTCGTTTACTTTCTAAGTATCAAATCATATTTTAGTAATTCCTTTAAAATTTTAATATAATAATTGTGTATTAGCATTATATCAAAGGCGTTTGATAAGCTCTTTCTCAAACCTCGTCGCGTTTATGACGGCCATTTTGTTTCGTTTCGCGCAAATCGACTGACGGGCGTGTTTCGAAGACTTAAAATAAAATAGGCTTTCTTTGTATAAGTCACCTTGGAAGGCATGAGTCTGGAACACGTAAAAGATATTGAAATATACAATAAAACGAAGCAATATTAAAAATCGTTAGACTTCACTCTACATTTAGTGTTGCCAGGTACGATTTATTTTTTATTGGGACAGAAAGTTAAATATATTGGGATTTAGGGTTGTAGATCGTGACAAACATAAAATCAAGGTGTGTTTTGAAGTGAACTTTAGAATCTTTGTGATTTGAAACTTGAAACGAAAATGCGTCACGATAAAGGAACAAACACATAAATGTATAGGATTAGGTCGGCGAAAGAATGCGATAGAATACATTACACAGTATTTTAAATTTAGATGTAATGTATGTTAATATTTTACATAACAATATAAAATAATTTTTAAGTTTGTTAAAAAATAATAAACCTTACCTTTATCCTAATACTCCTGTACATATTCATTTTAATCTCTGGAAGCCTATTTATCGGAAGTTTGCCGAGTGTGAATTGTATACAAACTTTTGTACTTAATTAATATTTCATTTATTGTGGTTCGCAACTAATATTACTAGTATTTTAGTAAATCTGAATTTAATCTTACATAATAGTCAGACTTGTTGGACTAGTAGAAATTATTAAATATAACAATAAAATAATAGATTATTGCCTTTGAAGGTGTCAGACTCGTGTCATTCGATAATTTATTTTTAAGTAGTATTTAGTTATGAATATTTTTATTGATTTATCAGGACACTTAGTGTTCCAGTTCGGTGTAAGTCCCAAGACCACTGAAAATCAGGACGTTCCTTGCAAATCGGGACATCTGGCAACTCTACTCGTAAGTGTAAGAAAGTAAATAGGTTGATCGACACGTAGGTAATTAAGTGTCGAAACCGCTTACAGACATTTTGACATACATTTAGGTATTTTTCGACGTTATTTGAGACGTTAAAAGTGTTCAGAGGCTACGCGTGATCGATCTGAAAGTGTAAACGTGTTTATGTTAAAGAAATATTTTGTACATCGACGTTTTATATATCTTTATCGTTTAAAACTGAATATATTTCTTAAAATATAATTTGATTTCTTTGATTTCTTTTGATTGCAAGGTTATCTATATCAGTAACCGTTTAACATGTATAGTAAGTAGCAAAGTATGCAATATACTGCTTACCAAAATAAAACCTAAGGGCAGCTTTACTTATTAAAATTTAGCCAGATGGTACAACCAGTGTAGTTAGACCGGGGAGGTACCACCGCCACACCTATTTCTATCGTGAAGCAGTTCTTGCGTTTCCGTGGAAGGGTGTTGTTGCCGGCTCACTTATATATGAGACGACCATCGCAGTCCTCGGGAATAGCAACGGATCTGTGATCAACTTCAGATAGAATTTTAGAAGGTGGTAGA
>MOOZ01000874.1:205828-216044 GCA_002930495.1 Cecropterus lyciades | reverse complement strand
TAGGTGAGACTTTGATCTTGCCTAGGGTTGATTACAGATGTCCATGGGCGGCAGTGGCCACTTACCATCAGGTGGGTTGCATGCTCGTTTGCTACTTCCATACTATAAATAAAAAAATAAAAAAAAATTAATACTTCTGTTCCAGGTTATTCCTTGTAAGTTGTAAAAGCTTAATACTTTGGAATATTTTGCATTTCGCTGGAAGGGTGTGGTTGCCGGCTCACTTTCACATGAGGCGATCATCTACTAAGATGACCGTTGCTACTTCAGAGGACTACCTGCGGAGTAGCAACGTTCTACATTTGCTTACAGATGTTCATGAGCGGCAGTGACAACTTTCTCTCAGGTGGACTGCATCTTGTTAACTACTTCAAACAAAAAAATAATAATAAAATATAAAAAGTTGTGTTAAAGCTCAAGGCACTTCACAATATTTAAAAACAAATAAGACCTATAAATATTAAACGCTTTCTACACTCATAGCCCCACAGTAGGATTTTCTCCTGTGTCGTAGGTGCCATGGACACACAAAGACGAATACACAAACACCCAGACCCAGAACAGAATTCTAAATTCATCATTCAGATGTCTGTCTGACCGGGTATCGAACCCGGGACCCACTGCGTGTCAGACCGGTAAGGTGACCGCTCAGCCACGCGGGTCGTCAAATATATTCGTCCATATTCTTCATAAGAAAACATTATATTATTATTATTATTATAATCAACGATCACGCAAGTATGCAGCCTTATTAATTCTTTAAAACTAAAGTAACTGAAACATGATAGTATTAAATTTAACACGTAAGCCTACGGTATGGTAATTGGCCACCATGCGCTGTCCGCTTGCACAAATACCTACGCCTTACATATTTATAGCAAACAGGTTTCCGCTGCATAATTTAGGGCCCAAGCTTTCACTTTTATGGGACTTGATGTAATGAATGAAATAAGGTAACTTGTGGCCAAGGAGATAAGTAATCATAATGAAACCACCAGGCATAAACTATATATTACGGATATCTGTTAAACGCATATTTTTTTTTATCAGATTGAAGAATCAAACGAGCATGTCCACCTGATGGTAAGTGGTAACTGCCGCCCATGGACATCTATAAGCAACATATAGAACAAAGGTTCTATCTGAAGTCGATCACAGATGCGTTGCTACTCCTCAGGACTGAGATGGTCGCCTCATATTAGAAGTCGAAAGACATAAAGGAATTTGGAATCAATAAGGTACATCGCTACTTTTGAGGGCTAAATCGGTACACACTACATCACCATATTTAATCATTTGACAGATATAATACTACTTTCAAGAATTAAGAACGCTTCGTATGAATTTATGTCTGGCGTTAATGTAAATACTTTAGATAAGGATTTATATTAGAAAATGCTTTGAAGAACGACGCACGAACATTGCCTTACGGCGAATAGACGCGTAGGTAGTCGACCTAGTTATACCCACACAAAAGGTTTTAAAACGAATAAGAATATCTATTTCACTCACCATTTATCTTTAAAACCATAAAACACCACGTCCACGTTTTAGAATATTAATATGTAGCAGTAAAACGTGTAATGTCGGTAAATGTCGACTTAGTTCTAGATATTAATTCAATTGCGCAGAAAAGAACGTTAATTCTAATGTAAGCATACGATTGTACTGAAAAGGTCTTATATTTCATAGATCAATTTCAATAAAATAATAAAAGATATTCATATGTCTAATAACACTCATAGATTATACATTCCAAATTACTTCAGCCTCGGTATCGCGGGTGAATTCGACGAATCTGTTCATAACTTGATGTATTTGGACGAAACTAGATCTCACGTTTCTTTTATTGACTATATTTTGCGAATTTTCATATAGATTACATTGGCACTTAGTCTAAGCTCATAGATTAAATTGATTTTTTGGGCATAGAAGAAGAATTGTTTAAATCTGAGTGGATCACAAATAGTTAGAAAAAACATAACCGGCCACGGCATAAAAAAGTTAGGCATTAATTAGTCTAAATAATATCGAACACAATGTACAGCACTTTAAAACATTACATTTAAGCACTGAAGTACCTGAATCACAGGTAGAATCTACAAAGCGTATCAAACGCCTTAGAAAATCTACTAAACACGGAACTTAATCAAAGTTTCCCCGAGCGATAGGCAATGAAAGGTACGTGTGATGATCAATAGCTCGAACAGCCAAAGGCGGTATTGACGAGGGATCACAGGGCTCACTTGAATATGTTACGTTGACATTTCCGACCTCAAAGCCAGTACCTACAAATATTACAGTCAACAACGGAGAACTTTTGGCAAGACCCCTTCATGAACGTTTCATCGGGATCGAAATTTCGTTTGTACAAATATGGCTTGAATTTCTCATCGCAAGTCATATTCGAAACGTTTTTCACAAAATACGTAGGTATATCTTAATATGTTGTATAATATACATTATATAGATATATGATATACAATATATTTAGAATTCATGACTTACTTTTTAAAATATATTCGAAAAAAAAAAGAAAATAGTAAGTGTCAGTACAGTTCAGACTCAATTAACCTTGAAATATCAAAAGTCTAACAACTCTGAGTTGTAGTCTAACAACTTTATCCATATCAAAAGTCTACACAAGATGCAATTCCTCACCAAAATTTTCTTAAAACACGGAGAGAGAAATCTATCTGCAAACTGTTTCATAATAGATAATTTGAAATCCACCGATTCAAGTTTGATCTAAGCCCGTGAAATTCGTGAACGATGAGAACTAAACTGACGACAGTATCCATGAACGTTCCGGACCGTACCAGGAATGCAAAACGAATTTGATGCATTTCGCTTCAGCACGCCTTGGAAATTCCAAGTTTTGAAATATTCTCACAAAATATGAAAGGGTCCCCTCGAACATTGTAAAACAAAAGATGATTGAAACGATCCCCTGACAATGGACACTTGTAAAGTATAAAGATGCTTCGCTTAGCGAGCAGCTTTTATATTTATAGCTTTCCAACATATTGTATAAAACAGGCGACGATAAAATAGAAAATACATTATTCAATTAAAGTTATTCAATTCCTTACAAAACTGCAAGGTGAGTTTATAGTTTATCAGTATTCACACTATTTCCTGTTTTCTTTCTATCTTCTCTATAAAGATGGAACTATAATGATATATACAATAATTTACTTAATGAAAACTATTTAATGGCAGATTTCTAACATCTTCATTACTCACGAATATTTACATATTTTTCTTTCAAATTGTTTATTTCATTATACACTAATTACTTTAATAAAACTACAACTATATTATTATCTATAAATCAAATAATGTATAGTAATAATGTTCTCTTTTAATTTATTTTACGAAGACTTTTAAACGAATAACGTGAACCATAAAATAGCGAGTAGGTATACAAAAACAAAAGGGCGAACAAAGATCCCTCTCAGAGCTTAGACAAAAGATATTGGCTGTCTGGGCATAAAACCAAATTCAAAACATAGTCTCTTTAGCCTCCTTCAAGGGCTTTCAATTTGAAGTAATGTTGCCGTCCTAATTAAAGAACCCTAGTTACACGATGGCAGAATCCTTCGTGGATAACGATGATACCCCTGTCAAACTTATTACTACGTTTATAGCTAAAGCTACTTTTCTGGTGTAAAGGTTATGGGAAGGTCCAATAGTTTTCAGAAATAAAAATGCATCTGTGGCCTGTACAAAGGTTATGGAAAGGTCCAATAGTTTTCAGAAATAAAAATGCATCTGTGGCCTGAACTTGGCCTAAACACCTTTTTCTAACGTAAAGAAATTTTTGGTTTCGGTGGAAGGGTGTGGTTGACTCACTTGGCGGCTTACTTATATATGAGGCGATCATCTTTCATCAACGCATCTGTGATCGTCTTAGGATAGAACCCCTATACAAAGTTGCTTACAGATGCCTATGGACGGCAGTGACCACCTACCATCAGATGGACTGCATGCTTGTTTGCATGCAGTCCATCTAGCTACTTCAGTCTGACAAAAAAAATCTTAGGTACATTAACCCTATTTGAGATTATTAGCCAGTGACTGACCAACTGTTGGGACTTAATTCGTTCGATGCTTTTTTTCTATTGGTGGTGACCATTTTACTTATTGATGTAGCTTCTAAGGATTCCAAAAACTTTTTTATTTTTATAATGATCATTCTGTCTGTCTTTTATATCCAGCGTAACTCAATAAAGTGTATGTCCATCAATACAATTACTTAAATCTACGAAAATACCAACCACTGATAAATTCTTTTGATCTAGATTGTTGTTCGATATTTGTTGTTCGATTAACTGTATTACAGAATAATTTTTGGTCTGGTTTATTTCAGCTATAACCTTTATAAGGATCTTATTAAGAAACTGGTATAATTTAATACAAGATTTCATTAATCTCAAAGATAAAGTTTAATGTTTGTGATTCCAAAATAATTGTAATTTATGAGGGTATTACTAATTAATATTCTACGAAAATATACAAAGTACATAAAATACAAATACGTTTTTACAAATTATGTCTGTAGATACAATTTTTTATACCAGTTGAATCTTTAATAGATTTTCTTGCAGGTAGAACGACATATGCAACACAATATCTCCGTTTTCTAAAACAACAATGTTAGTGTAATAATATCAATAAAGACGTGCACACTAGCGTTGTCGCTGGTTTCGTCATCAATGCCAATAATATAAAGAGAAAACATTTCTTTTTTTTTGTAATCGATAAAGTTTGAAATGACTGGACCGATTTAAAAAAAATAATTTGCCTTTGGGAGCTTCCCAATTATCTAGAAGTAACATAGGCTTATTAGTAGCCACGCTGCTGGGAATGAAACCGAGAAGACGCAACTAGTTTAATACAGACCCGTAATTGATTGTCATTATAATGATGACTTTCAGGTCATCAATTTCAGCCTTACCTGGAAAGATAGAAAAATAGGTAATTAGCGCATAACATAATCACGCGTAGATGTCAATCATAATCAGTATCTCACTAACGTGTCAAGACATCCAATCTCCCAGTCACATTAACACCACTTATAATATAATGATACATGATATATTTAAAAATCAATAACCATGAAGTCATCGTCAGTCAGGCCTTCATTGTAATGAAACCCCACAAATAATTATGAAGATGATTTTAAACTACAGATATTTTCAGATCTGATATAACGTTATATTATAAAACGTACCATACAAATTATGACACTACAAATTTTTGACAGTTTTTAAGCGGTAATTTGGGGTTACAGATATGCAGGGGCGATTTGTTACTTAAATTAAAAATTATATAATATTGACGTTTTGAGACAATCATGTCGACCCACTTGACGAACCGATTACCATACCGATCTAGCACGCAGTGTCCTCCAAGTTCGTGTCCCGGCCAGGCAAATATTTGAATGAAGCAAATATCAGATGTATCATCACACCATACATCATTGTCCATGACACCCACGACTCAGGATAAATCCTAGTGTGGAGAGAGAGTGTAGAAAGCGTTAAGCGTTAATCGTTGCAACATAAATGATTAGCTACAAGTTCCTTATATTACAAATTTCGGCATTAAGGGCTCAACCTTTTCCTACGATAAATATGGAGTAGCGATAACGCTGCGTTTTCCTTATCCTTCCTGGAAGATTTAATGGAATTGTTATAGAAATAACGAGTAGGACATAAATCGTAGCGCAGTAACGCGGCACGGACGTACAATGGATTAAACTTAAAGAGACCAGTTTATACGGAGAGTAGATATTATCGTTAACAGTTTAACTTGAAAACGGTTACATGGACGATGTTTGGTATCGATTGATATCGATATGGAAAACTGTTTTCTTATATCGCTATCAGAAGTGCCCTTTGTAAAAGATATCAAGTTGATAATTGTAATTTATATTTGCATTCATATTAATTTATTCAATTATATTATATTCGTCTCTTTTTCAACTTAGCGAGTCTTGAAAGTCGAAGAGAGGCATAACTAATATAAGCTGAGTCGTTGACTTTGTTGTAATTTTAAAGGCGGTAGAAGTGTTTAGTAGAATCAGCACCGCAACGCCTATTTCTGCCTAATAGCAGTGTTATGCGCTGCTGTTTTGGTTTGAAGGGTGTGATAAGGGTAATAAGATATATTTATCCGAGGCGTTCCAACTTAGCCCTCAGGGTAGCAACGCATCTGTAGCTAATATCAGGTAAGACTTTGATCTTATCTGGGGTTGCTTACAGATCCATGGGCGGCAGTGGTCACATGCCATCAGGTGGATTGCATGCTCGTTTCCTACTTCCAAATTATAAAAGGAGAAAAAACAGGAAAGAACTGTTTGCTATTTTTAGTGTGATATATGGTTAGAAACGGTTTTTAGTTACGGTATGGTATATTTGAAACATGCCTAAAGAAAACGCTTACGTGATTAAACGCATGTTATAAAGTGGCGCCATTGACTTATATGGGCATTCAATTATCGCCTTTACTGTAAATTTATTCTTAACGTGTTATTAGAAGGTAGACTAGGCTAGCTTAGCAAAACGACACACGGAGACATAATATTGAGTAAAACATAGTCATTAAAAATACACGTTTATTTAATAATAAATAATAGTTTAAGAAACTTAAAAAATACGCTTTTGAAACAAGCTGAACTAAAAAATCGAAAATAATTTTCTATAAGTTAAAAAAACAGCGATAAGAAAAAATCCTTTTATCGTAAAAATGCATGGGGTGTTATAAGGTTATTATTATCATTATAAAATCCCACCAAAAACATAAATGTAAAAAAGGAGAGCCAAGTTCAATACAAAAATTAGGTTAGATATCATTACTTTTGTAAAGAAAACTAGGCAGGTATTGAGATTTACTGTTTATTCTTGCGTTTCCGCTGCATGTATTCATTTTCGACGGTGGACCGACCGCGTAAAGACAACATAAGTTTGCTGCTGTCAAATGACGTCAGTATACGGTTTTCTAGATGTGAAAACTTAAAAAAAACACTGAGGGATATCTATGTACATTTATACACAGTAAGTATATAGCTCATCGAAAGCGTTCGGTGACGATGACATGAATTCCATGATTTGTGTTTACTCAAAAAGTGTGGTACAATTCGTACTCATATTGAGAAATTATTATTATCTTTTACAAAAAGCCAGAAGCGAATGCCTGATGCCATCTGCTCGGCCTCATTGCCATGAGAAGAGCTCTCAACGCTTGGAATAGTAGCTACTAGCTCCAACATGCGAATTGGAACAACTTGAGCGAGTTCCGTGGATTTCCCTGCATCTGTTGGAGTTACGAGCTTACGACATATTTATGCTACAGATAAACCTACATCTGATTCGCTATTGCCTTTTTGTGATTCCATATCAATCTTTTCTTAGTATTGAATTTGATTCCAGTCAGTGTTGCCAACTTAAGTTCAAGTAACAACATTCATGAATTGAAGGTTTTCAGAATTTGACGGCGAAACAAAAAGTTCACTCGAACTAAGAATAAATGTGGTATCGTGTTTCCTCTTTTTGACGACAAAAAAAACGTCGCTAGACGAAATAATCTGGCTGTAATTATTATCACCAAAAAATTGCCCTCAAATATTTTTACCCCTTAAATGAAAAAGGCCCCAAAATTTAGGGGGGGGGGACTCTGATTACCATCTTTTATAGTTATTTAATGTAACGTTGAGTTTACAGACATGATTTAGTATAATTAATAGCATTTTGTGTTAATGGAGAGTTGAATAAACAATTTTCTATTCCTCCTTTCGTTCTTACTTCCTGTCTTGTTGTTGTTTGTTGTATTTATCTTTGTTCCTTTTATTCCTTCCTTTTTTTTGCTTTGCGCCACGAATTTAAGCCAATAAAATAATGTTCGTAACTTTTGTAAAGTCAAATAAAACGTCACCGAAACTCCATAAAGTATTCAGGAAAACATACTCAAAAAAGTTACAATGATAAAATATACGTTAAATTATCTGGTCTCAAAGTTCGCGGCCGCGAACTTGTAAACTAAAAGTTAGCCACGAGAGAGGACGCTGAAGAAACTTTATGAAGATAAACAGATTAAGGCAGAAACAGAAAACGGGAATAGACGGAATGTGTAAACTTTAACCTAAATATATAATTAACTTTGAACTTTAAGAATTGATACTTAACATTCTCATTTTGGGGATTGAAAACTTTTTAGGCACGTTAGGCAGTTTTTGAGATAGAAAAAAAACAATTGAACACGCGACGCTTAACGTTACCGACATCTCTAGATATATGTAGATATATTAGAAAATTTATATTATATTTGAGATTTTTATAGGATTTGACTTCTGTGGGCAGTCAAGACAATCTCTTTTTAATTTGATTGAAGTAGCAAAGGAGAATGTAATCCACCTGATACAAAGTAGTCACCATCGCCGATAAACATCTGAAATCAACTTCAATAAAACAGGGGTTTAACTCCCGTGGACTAAAATAGTCGCCTCATATAAAATAGAGCTAGAAACCATACCCTTTCATCTAATATGTGTAGAACTATCCTTGTTCTATCTTGCAAAAACTGCACCACCTTGTATTAATAAACTGAAAGTGTAGGTTTTACAAAAGAACGAGAAAACACAGGCCAATTTAAGACAAATTGATTATAACATTATATTGTATGATGTAATCAAGCATAATTAACAGATACTGTAGAATAAAATTTTGTGAAAATATTTTATCTAAAGTTATATCAATGACTGACTTTGGAGATAGGAAGAGATATATAACTTTATTATTATTATTAAATTAAGTTGCTTGATGGATCTTCTCAATTGAGGTCGTGTTCCGATTCGGTGTTAGAGTAAGATTGTAACCAACAGTTTACATGTTGGTACCCCGTAGGCCTATACAAAATGAAGTAATTTAATTTAAATGGAAAGTAAGATCTAAACTGTACTGAGAAAATATTACTAGCGTGAAAAATTTTTGTTCGCAATCTGTTTAAATTTGAAAAATCGTAACGCGCACAACATTTAAAACACTACCCCAAAATTCAACAATTTAGTTTAAAACTAATTGCACTCATTATGACGAGCTATACTAAAGTGTGAAACACATAACGATTCGCCATTATAGTCAGCTCTGGACAAAGAACTGAAAAATGTTAAAAATAGTTACGAAAGTTTAGCGGAACTGTCACACTCACAGACTCAAAGAACGACTTCAGCTATGGAAGAACAAGTTACATTTTATAGGGCGCTACGAAGTACAACTATAACTTTGTGCAATAATGTTTATACAACTGTTAGCTTGGAAGGTTTTGGTCTCAAAGGGAATTTAATTGACTAGAGCAAGGTTTAAAAAATTATTGACTTGAAATATTACTGTAGAGAGTGTACCAAAGGAAGTAGTTGAACAGGTTGCAATTCGTGAAAGTTACACTGCAGAGAACGAAATAGAGAAGATCAAATTTTCCTCAAAAACCGTTTTAAAATTAATAGTTGACGTAAAAAGTATCAATACTAAACTATACTATCAAAGAAGAATAAGGTAAAGAAAAGGGCTAAAACAAAAAAAAAAAAAACGTTCGGAAACCATGATACCTATATATCTAAAACAGGTATTAGTTCTGCTAAATTAGCTAAATAAAACAACGTCTTTAGCAGCAACTGTCAGCATTTTAGCCAACAAAGAGTTCATGCATCATCATGCTTGTTCAAATATCAAGTTTCCACAAATCATCATATTTTCTAACAGTAATTATAATTGTCCTAATTTCGGGGTATAACTTACGAAACATGACGAAACATCTTAATTACAAGTGTAATTTTGATAATGGTAGTGAAGGGTATTATTCCACCCTGGACGTTATTCAAATTTGTATTTTCTTAATTTGTGTCGAGTTACTTAAGCTATAAACCACAATTTTTGAAATTTGATTTTTGTATAAAAGAATCTGTCTATACTGTCTATCTGTCTTATTACCTTCTCAGATATCTGAAAAGCAATTCCACCTATTCAATTAGCATGTTACATACACAAGTAATTGGAGAATGTTGAAACGATTCACGAACTTTTTAAAAGCTTTTCCTGTTCGCATCCCGTCCAAACCTGGAATGTTTATTTTCTGAAACGGCAGTTTAAGTTGACATTATGGTAATCTCCACTTTCAGCTTAACTGCAACTTTTCCGGCACATTCGCGTATATTAAA
>MOOZ01000874.1:119915-131856 GCA_002930495.1 Cecropterus lyciades | reverse complement strand
AATCGCACTTGGCCGGTTTTTCTTATCCGTCTTGCTATGAAAAGAAACATTGCTCGTATTTGAAGACGAAGCTTTGATCTTTAGCTTTGAAAAGATAAAACTTATATGCTACTTTGATACGTCAACTAGAGATTACAGATGTTTTGAAATATGACATAAAATATTTAATTGCATTGCGTTATAAATTTATTATTCCTATATAAACGGAATGTTAGTGTGAATTTTATGTATTTGACATGTTTTAACATAATATTACATTATAAATTTTTATTACATCATAACCAAAGCTATATTTTATAGTCTGAAAGTATGGTAAGTGGCTACTGCCACTTATAGATATCTGTTATCATTCCTAGACAGGTGAGAGTTTTACCTGAAGGATTAAGTTGGAACACCTGGGATAAATATGCCATCCTTACCACAACCTTAGATCTAAAACACAGAAATGCAGTAATTTGGCAATCCAACTATATAGCTTTATAGCAGGAGTAGGTTCTATTATCATAAAATCATATCATCATGATAAAAGGTTACTGAATCTAAATATTACAGAAAATAATCTAATCAAAATATTACAGAAAATCGAAGTGAAAGGCGAACAAACACCAGAGAAGAACAATGGTGCGAGGAGTCGGTCTTCAAGCAAGCCACCGGCGGCGACTCCGCCCCCGGCGCGAAGGTTCAAAAGCTCGGAGCCCGAGGCAGCTGAAGGGAGCCAGTCGGAGGGCGCGATGTCGGGCTTCGATGAGAAGAAGACACCTATCAAGGAGGAACCGGGAGAGACCAGACGAAGTAAGCCTTTCTATTAAGATTGATGTAGTAACTGAGTATGCAACTGCATAATTCGAAAAAAGGCGAATTGTTTGAAAAATCTCGAAAATATCGAAAAATTTCGAATAATTTGTACAATTCGCGGATTATTGAAATATCACTGGATTTTCTATTGTTTCCAATTTAAATTTCACTGGTCAATCAGTGTAATTCTCGTTCACTGGTTGAATCAGTGGATATAATATCTACCTGCATGCGCTTGAGTATATTTCCTGGTTGAATCAGTGAAATTACACAGATTCATTTTTAGAGAGAAAACATTCAAAAAAATTGCGTGTAATAAAATAATTGGCGGCTAATTCTAAAAAAATTGAATTATTGGAAACTCTTCGAATTAATCGAAATTTTGAATTATTCCAAATTTTTCGAATTCGTCCTTTTTCAAATTATTTCAATTTGTACAGAAATAAAAAAATATATTAAATTATATAAAACCATATTATCTCAAAGTCGATTGTTTGAGAGATAAGCCCTTTCAAAACGGTAAAATGTGTCCTCCCCTCGTAACTTTAAACTAAGAGAATGAAGAATCTGGATAAAACATATGTTGTAGATGTCAAGGAAAACTTTCAACGAAAATTGATTCGTACAAGATACGGTTGACAGTTTTTAAGATATAGCACTTTTTCAAAAACCGAATAACATATCTTTGTAATTCAAACAAACACTATGAAAAACAAACTTACGTCGGTAGTTGGAAAACTGTTCAACTTTATTTATTATGATATAACTTTATTAACGACAACGCTACGAATGCGTCCGACTCGCACTCGGCCGGTTTGTATCTCACTCATAACACGGTTCGCACCCCAGGCCCGCGCGAGAACAAGTGGATGCCGACGGCGGGCAGCTGCGGCGCGCGCGCCCGCGTGCTGCGCTCGACGCGGCTGCGCGAGCACCGCATGAGCAACATGACCGTGTCCGTGACGCCGGCGCCGCACGCGCCCGCGCACGCGCCGCACCCCGACGACCCGGTGAGGGAATCGCGTTTATTTTATACTTGCCGTACACGGAAATTCTTACTAGTCTCTCGCGGACACTGTGTTAGGGAGTTATTGTACGTGCGCTAGAGGCGATTGCCCGCGAGACGGGGGCTAGCTTCTGGACAGCGTTTTAGGGAGCTACCGGTACCTCATTGTCTTTAAAGAAATTGCTAGCTATCCCTTACTTAGACACCGTGCTAGAGAGTCGCCAGTACCGTTATTGACCTTTTTGTAAGAAACATTGGTACAGTTCTTAATAGGTACCCTGTTAATAAGTTACCACCATCCTCCTTATAACAATTTGTATGGGAACCAACACTATCGTACAAAAAGCTTATAATATGTGAGTTTCTGCCACATTTCCAATTAAACTTTAAGAACGGTTAGTTAAGGTTCTATTACAATCTTTTTACGCTCACCGTAGTATAGTCATCATGATTCCCCCAATTACAACTACATTTCCTATTGGCGAGGCTATAACCCATACGAACAGCGTGACCGTGTCCGACACGCCGGTGCCTCGTGGCTCGTGAACGCGCCGGTGAAGGAACTCGTAACTTAGTGTACAGTTGCTAAAGAAAATTGTTACTAGTCTTTGTCGGACACTGTGTTAGGAAGTTATTGTAAATATACAATTGCTTGCTGTGGAACATCGCGTTACGGAATCCTTATTGGCGTTCCTGTGAGGAATGTCCGCTAGCTGCTGGTCGGATACTTGAGGAAAAAATTATACCACCTTTCTTAATAGGTAGCCTGTAAATAAGTCATCACCTCTTCCTTTAGGAATGTAAGTTTAATGTATGGTGGGTCACTTACAAGGTAAGAGGGTTACCTCGAGTTACACCTCACATCGTAAGTACAATCCTTGACACATGTAAATATTAGTTCTAAAATGATCGATATTATTATACGTAAATAATGCTTCAATTTTCTAAGTATTAGACAGTGCGTCTACACTATACATCTTACAAATAATAGGGATTTCCTGTTTGTTATATCTACTGAATCATACTTATTACTATGATCCATTATCATAAGGACTGACCTATTAACTAGAATAAGTTACATCAAAAAGTCATCAGCGTCATTTCTTAATAGTAAAAATGTAAAAAACTTCACCCTCATACTCAACAATACTCTACATAAACCTACACATAGACAAGTAAATAAACACTTGGACTCAGAACTCGGTCAGATCGAAGGTAGAAATTTTTCATTCGTTCTATGTGCCAACCATCGGGCCGAATGCAACCCGCGTCAGCTTAGGAACCGGCTAGAATAGAAGACATATTGTTTGTTGAACTCTTTCCAGGACGGCAAAAAAATTGTGTGGTAGGCACATTTTAACAGGGGTGCAAAGATATGTTTTTGGCATATGCCAAAGATTCGTTGGCCTACTTTTCGATGACAGCTCCAATCCACGCTATGTCCTTTGGTTACCGACGCTATGCCTGCGACTGCCCACTGCACTTCTTACGGCTCGCAACTTTTTTAACATCCTTTTTAATTTGGCCCTCAACTTTAAAATTATTAATAGTTCCAGGTCTTTACAGCCGGCAATCAACAATTCTTTCCTATTTGGTAATTTATGACTCGGCATGTATGTTGACCAAAATCGGCGTTATTTCACTAACATATTGTTAACACGTGTTCATTCTCCCCTTCATTGCATCCTCCCGCAGCGAAAGCAGCAGAGGACTCCGGTAAGTGACCTCCATAGGCCTAATTCAATGTTTTCCGACTTCATAAAAAATCTTCAAAATTTTCCCAATGTTCCCCTTTGTCAAATTCTTGGACAATGCATATGTTCATATAGTCTGAACGATTGAGGATCCTCGCATTTCTCATAACTCAGTTTCGATTCTCAGTAACAAACGCTGACTCAGTAAATTTAGTCAAGTACAAGTGCAAAAGTTAGGCAAATTGGTTAGGAAAATGCGTTGAAATTATATGAATTGAAAAAAGGTAATATTAATTCTGGCGACATAATGTACCAATTGGCAATTTTATTCATGATAATTGGCAATTAAATTAACAAGCAATTTGTGTTCAATGATAAAATGCAAAAATTGACTTTCTCCCGTACAAATTGAGAGAGATAATTTAAATTTATATATATTTGTTAAAGTAAATGGGGCTAGCACGAAGATTATCGATTATTAATCGAATTCTCGAATGATTTTTAGTTTGTTCTAAAGTAATCGTTTTCGACCCAAATATGGTATCTACTTATTTATTCATTACAAAATATCTTATTTCTTGCGAACATTTTTCTGCGAAAATTAATTAATGGTAGCGACGAGGTGTTAATACGACGTGATGTCATGGATTTAATTAACGGATGGAGCGTGTGACCATTGGGAATACATCCTTGTTTGAATAATAGGGCAGATGTGCCAGCCAACGTATCAGCCTTCGAGTTGGACATCACAGCTGTCTCCGAGCAAGCCTTTCAATCAGTCTTTGCCTTCATCTCGCTTTAATAAGCTATGAAGAACTAAAACTATGAACATCTTAACGCTACCATTAATTTGCAAAAAACGCAACGAAAACGATCCACATTCGTGCTAGCCCTTAATTTGTAGCATTATTATCCCTAATTTTATAAACTTTTTTACCCAATTGTGAGATGGACAGATAAACGTTATAATCGTTTTTTAATGGGCGGAATTTAACTTTTCAATCATATGAGGAAACATAATATCAATAAGACTGCGTTCAATAAAACATATATTTATAAAATATTGCGCATAGTAAAGAATTTATATGTAATAAAGAATGAAGTAATTTTCCTGTCGAATGATATAAGAAAACAATTTTCATGTCACAAGAAATATGACGAAAATTGTCTTTATTAGTATTTTAATGCCCAAATATAATTCCTTCACTCTATGGGTTGTTTTATTGTCCATGTACGAAATGACAATGAAATGTTTCAGTCGAAGCGACCAAAAAGAACAATCGTCGTAAAGAGGGTACATATAATTTTATTAATATTTCTCTCTGTCCTTATTATGTCACTTTTTTTTCCGTTCAACCTGTCCAACGCTTAGGTTTCTGAGTGCACTATCATCCTACACACGATAAAAAAATAAAAAAATTGTGAACGTAGCAACGCACCTGTGGCCAATCTCAAGGAATTTAATTCTATCTGGGTTTGGTTAAAGATGTTCATGGGCGGCAGTTGTTACTTACAATCAGGTGGACTGCATACTCGTTTGCTACTACGAACAAACAAAAAATGCACGGTGGTAAAATATATGTTCATACATGTCTGTCTTCTCGATGTATTTCTTTAATTATGTTACGTTCTTTTCTATGTGTGGAATTTTTTGTTTATTGTTTATTTTCTGTTTTTTTTTTTCTTCTGTGAGCATGGTTGTCCCTAGCGACGCTTCAATGCCTTCGCAGGCGTATGTGTGATGTGTGGTTCTCGGTTTACGGCGGTTTCCCCCATCCTTTTCATTGACCCCGTGACAGCAAGTTGACATAGCTTGGATTGTACGAGGTATAAATTGATACAAACATGATCGTTTTTTCGAAGTTATGCTTTACAAAAAAAAAAAATAATAATAATAATACAAAAACGATAAAAGCGTAAGTGTTTTTTTTATTAACTACATAGGTGCGTCAGAGTGAGGTGTACATCAGTATAGACACTTTTTAAATTATTTTCTTAACCACTACATAAAGTGATTAGTCATTCTTATTTTGAAAGATTATTCCTACAGTATATTTTCAAAATGAGTACTATTAATGTTTATTTTAGATGAAACGTGAAATAAAAGTTAAAATATTGTTACTAGTCGGTCTCGTTCAATGTGAAGATAAATACAAATAAATACAGAAAGAATGAAGCTCCATTAATCTTACTTACCCTGAACTAGCCGTAAACCTGAGGACTCCTCTTTTTACACCCAACTGATTCCAAATCACCTTGCAGCTCGCCAAGTACATGTGCCACGTGTGCGGTCGCGGCGACATAGAGGAGCAGATGCTGCTGTGTGACGGGTGTGATGACTCCTACCACACCTTCTGCCTGGTGCCCCCGTTAGCTGATGTGCCGAAGGGAGACTGGCGTTGTCCAGTCTGTCTGGCTGAAGAGGTGATGATATAAGGACGTTAATGATATGCGCTTCTTTGTGGATATTGTGTTTAGATGAGGACGAGGGAAACAGTGTACTGTTTTGTGTTTGTTTCTTAAAGTAAAATGAATAGTTGCAGAAATAATGTACTTTTGGTAATAAACTTAAAATAAGAATACAATTTTGACGTTCATCTATAATAAAGAAAAAAACAAGTCACTTATAGAGTTACCAAAGAAATAAAGAAATATGAAATATTTATGGTTATGATACGCCTATATGAGGACGTAACATGATAAGTCAGGCCTCAAGTTAGTCAACCCTCGAAGTCTTCCACCATCTTCAAATGCATGTTATTTATACATTTACCGAAGAAATAAAGGAATATGAAATATTTATACTTATGATAGGCCTATATGAAGACTTAATAAGATAAGTCTGGCCTCAAGTTAGTCAATCTTTGAAGTCTTCTACCATCGTTAAATTGCATTATTTTTATGTTTTATTTTAATTAACAGTAATTTTTGTCCCTTATATCAAAGTACAATTTGTCATTAGTTTTCGTGCTATGATGATATTAATTTTAATTTTGTAAAATGTAATCAGGTGTCAAAGCCGGCAGAGGCGTTCGGCTTCGAACAGGCGTCGCGCGAGTACACGCTGCAACAGTTCGGCGAGATGGCCGACCAGTTCAAATCGGACTACTTCAACATGCCAGTACATGTAAGCAATCTGTATAGTAGAAAATAATATTTGTATGTTTGTTCCCTATGCGTTCTGATATCATTGATCAGATTGTGATGAAACTTTGTTAGGATGTATCGGGAACAAGCGCGAGCCCAAAAAATTTGTAAACATTTATTTATTTATATTTTTATTTAAATAGGTTTTTTAAAAGCGGATGAAACCGCGGGGTCCAACTATTATTTTATATTTTTCGTATACATATGCCGTCATATTCTGTTTCGAAAAGATTCGTAATTTGTATATATGTTATATAGGACGATGGAGACTGAGATGTATATTAAACATAAAAATTACGCGGATGTTTTCGTGTTTGTATTGAAAAATAGTGTGAGAGTCACTAATTGGCGCGGACAAATATTAAAAAAATGTTTATTTCTAATTAACAACACGAACATGTACGCAAGTAAGCAAAATCAGCCATTTTGGGGAGAGTTAAGTCCAAGTAACGCTAGTGAGTCCACTTAGTTAAATTTAGTTTAAGAAAAAGACAAACATCCCACATGTTTGTCTTTTTTTTAAACTAAACGTAGGAAACGAAAACTATCGGCAAAGTTTGCTTATTTACTACATTTTGAAGAAAAATAAAAATGCTGGAGTTGTTTTATCGTAGCGAATCGTTTAGCAAATTTTATTTTATCCTGTGCCGTTTAACCATTTGTAGTATTGCAACGTTACAATACATAAAAAATAAATAGTGTAGGCTGCACATAACTGAGCCAATCAGATTATCCTTTTTTATTTATTTTTTATTCTGTGAATATGACAGCAGATGGCGCTGTATGCACTTAAAATTATAAATTTCCAAACAGATGGTGCCAACATCAACGGTGGAAAAGGAATTTTGGCGCGTCGTGTCCTCAATAGATGAAGATGTTACAGTGGAGTACGGCGCTGATTTACACTCTATGGACCACGGCTCAGGTAAGTATTGTGTGTTGGAGAATATTTACCGGACTGCGTCATAAGGAGGGTAATGTTTTTCTGACGTATTCATGTCTTTTACTTTGGCACGTTCTAAAAACCAAAGGGCTTGACGGATTTAAACGTATCTCACTGAGAACGAAAGAGACCGAATTCAAAATTTCGGAAAATTTAGTAAAAAGTAGTATGAAATAGATTATCGTACCCCGCACACTTTATCGTCTATTTGCAGGCGTTATATTTAAAATTATGTGGTCTTTGTCACTCTGATAATTAAGACAAATCTAATAATATTTCCATACAACGGATGGTGAGAATAAGAGGGACCTAATTTGAATATTGTGGAAATAAAAAAAATGTGCTCACATTATGAAGTTTTTCAAGTTACTCAAAATTTTTCTTTGTTTGTCCTTTTGTAGCGACGCATCGTCATTTTTTAAGCTATAGCTAGGCGGTAGACTATGTTATTAGGAGGAGTTTCGGAATTTAACTAAATTTGCCGTAATTCTGGCTCCGGACCATTTATTTCTCACTGTGCGATATAAAGACAAAATCATAAAAGATTATTCACAGTATTTTTTCGTAAGTTCAGCGATTTGCGCAACAATCTTGTTCTCGTGACAATATTATAATTCATTATGTTTATTCAGGTTTCCCTACCAAGTCTAGCGCTCACCTGTATCCTGGAGAGCAGCAGTACGCAGAGTCCAGCTGGAATTTGAACAATCTTCCCGTCTTAGAAGGTTCAGTTTTGGGACATATCAACGCTGATATATCCGGCATGAAGGTATGTGCATATTGAATGAAGTTTAATAAATGTCTTTTTTCTTTTATAAAAATAAAAAATCAAACGCATAAACTTAAATAAAACAAATTACATATATGAAAATTGATTAAAGGCTTAAAAGTAATTTGTCAAAGGTAAATCTCGGAAAGCTCGGACAGTCTTTGTTCGGTGCGTTTTGATCATGCGAAGATAGCGACCGTGCTCGAACAGTCTTCGTACAGAGCTTGTATGTAAGCAGGATGTTGTGAAAACTTCGATAGCGTGTTTCAAAACACTAGTGGCGCCATCTCTTGATGAGTTGCCGGAAGTAGATTTTTTAAAATTTGTATGTGATTGTGTACAGGTGCCGTGGCTGTACGTGGGCATGTGTTTCGCAACCTTCTGCTGGCACAACGAGGATCACTGGTCGTATTCCATCAATTACTTGCACTGGGGCGAACCCAAGACTTGGTGAGTTTTTTATTATTATGCCACCAGCTTTCTTTGGAACAGCGATTATTTCAGATGTATTTCCTTACTTCCTTACTTTTCCAGGTGGTAGAACCAATGCTGTTAGTCCGGGGAAGAACCACCGCAGCATCTATTTAATCTATCGTGAAGCAGGTCTTGCGTTTCGGTGGAAGCGTCTGGTTGCCGGCTACTTATATGTGAGGTGACCATCACAGGCCTCTAGAGTAGCAACGCATCTATGATCGACTTCAGATAGAACCTCTGTTCTATATGAAGTCGCTGACCACCTGATGATACGTGGTCACTGTTGTCCACTGACTTCTGTAATCAACTTTATATGAAACGGGGGACTATGTCAATCACCAAGCATGCATTGCTACTCCCAAGGTCAGGGATTTTCGTCTCATATGTAAGTGAGCTGGCAACCACACCCTTTCTACGAATCACGGAAACTGCTTCAGGCTAGACTGATTTGGCGGCGGTTACCCCGGCGAACACGTTCTACCACCTTGCAAATAATATAATCAATCCACTGTCAGATATATTATTAAGATATATATTGCTTCCATAAATAAATGATAATAGAAACGATAAAAATGTAGCCGCTAAGTAAACTATGTTGGTGTGTTATGTCAATTTGATAACTATATTTATTTTGAGCGAAGAAACAAGCGAGCGAGTCATTGATCCATTCGCACGTTTTATTATTATCAACATATCTTGCGGCCTTGTGTGTTTTTGTCAAACACGTTGAAAAAGTTTGATCAATGATATGCTGATGTATTACCGATTCATTTGTATTCATTCAAAGATAAGGTCAAATGTAAATATTGAATAGTGTGCAGACTAAAAATAAATATTGAAATGACGCTATCGACCCTCGCAAAATCGTATCAGGTTGTATTATTGTAGTTCAAAGAAAAGATCACAAATGTTCAGAGCAGTTGTAAAATTTGCCTGATCAGGTACCAAACTGCGAACTGGTCTGGGAAACTAGTGTAGTTTCTTTTATATTTCTAAGTTATACCAATAAAGTGAACACTCATATTTTATTAAATGATGAAGTATATTAGACTTCACAAACATTTCAAGATTTCTTCTGAATATTTCTCAACGTCATTACAATTCACTACGACTAATATAACCTGTGCCGTTTGGTGTCGGTTTTGAGTACCACCATTCCCTCTCCTGGGGATGTGGTAGGAGGCGACTGTGATCTCATCTCACGGATGTTGTTTATCCAGGAAAAGGGGAGCAGCGTTTTCCTGTGTCACCCATTGCGGTCACCGATATTAATATCAGTCGTGGGGAGTATTGGTCAAAAAAGTCCATAAGAGGTCTATGTCTAGCAATGTACTTGAAAGGCTGACGAATAAAATATACTGTTCATCTGATGATGTCTGAAAACATCTCATAACTTATACGTAACCAAATCAATTACATTTCTCAAAGGAATTCCAATTTTTCACTAAAAAATTGTTACCCGGATTGCGTCAGAAGGCTTTGTGGATTGTGACATAATTATGACACATCATTGGAATCGACTTATTTTCTCGACGATCGGCTCGACAATTTTCAATATGGCGCCTGCGATCATAAAAAAAAGTGGGAGGGTATCAAATGAGAGCTACTATAATTGTAGTTCTTATTCTTCTCCTTTCCGTCTAACCAGTCGGGTTTATTTTACAATAATTTATTGAATTTATTCTCTCAATTCAGGTACGGCGTACCCAGTTCGAAGGCGGAGCAGTTCGAAGCGGCGATGAAGGCTGAAGCGCCCGAGCTGTTCCAGTTGCAACCGGACCTGTTGCATCAGCTGGTCACCATCATGAACCCCAATGTGTTGATGAAGGCCGGCGTGCCTGTGTATAGGTTAGTACTAGTAACTTGGTTTTTTAAGCAAAAGTATTGATGAGCGTTCCAGAAGACATGCAACATAGTAAACGCAGTGTTCAATTATTATTTCTTATTCATAAATTTGAAACATTTATTGTTTATGGTAAATTAATAAGAAAAGTACTTTTATTTATTTCAATTCAATATATTTAGTAGTCCATAAATATTGTTTAAGGTATTGATAATAAGCAGTAATGCCAATGTTACCGATTTAACACTAATGTAACTAAACATTTCTATAATGTTTAAAATTTTTGTCTATATGCATGTTTATATGTTTGAAATAGCATCAAATGAAAACTACTGAATGTAATTTTAATGATCGAAAATATATTCATGGTCCGTATTTTGAGATGAAATCTAGTCTTTATTTAATTAAATTAAAGTAATACCTTGGGTCACAGCTAGAAATATAATAAGAATAAACATATTTTATGTTACAGAACGGATCAACACGCCGGAGAATTCGTGATAACGTTCCCTCGTGCCTACCACGCCGGTTTCAACCAGGGTTACAACTTTGCTGAAGCGGTCAACTTTACTCCGGCTGACTGGGTAAGCATCCTGTGTCTCGAATAAGTTTAAATTTTTCGAGTTATCATATTTATATATATATGTAAATATTGAGAAAATAATAGGATTTGTATTTGGGTCTTTGAGCGGCTTCAAGATTAATAAATTAACGGATATGAACGAGTATAGTTCGATGGTATTTCTAGCGTAAAGCAACACTCTGTTGTGAACACTTTCCAGCAAATGGACTGCATGCTCGTTTGTTACTTTTATCTTCTAAAATAATAAAAATATATTTTAGTTATAGTCCGATTATGTTTCCTCATCATATTTTGATTTTAATTCTTAACAATTTGAAGGGGCTTAAAAATAGGTTATAAAAAGTGATATTTAAACGAATTGATGAATTAATTGTGTATTTAAAAATTCAAACTTAAACTATATACAGTATACAAAGGTGGTAGAACTCTTTATGGTTCCGGAAGTCCGGAAAGTCCGGACTCCGGAAGCATGACCGTCACACCTATTTCTGCCTAATAACAACAGTGTTGTGAGCTGTTGTGTTCTGGTCTGAAGGTTGTGGTAAGGGAGACATACTCTTCCGAGGCATTCCATCTTAGTCCTCAGAGGTAGCAACGCATCTGTGGCTAACCCGGTGAAGTCTCACCTAATAGGTGAGACTTTGATCTTGCCTAGGGTTGATTACAGATGTCCATGGGCGGCAGTAG
>MOOZ01000874.1:82250-93591 GCA_002930495.1 Cecropterus lyciades | reverse complement strand
TCAACGCTTGATATCAATTGTAAAGTAATTTGGTTCACAGACTCGATTTCAAAGCGCCATCCCTAGCCTACAAACATTTGTTGCAAAAAAATGCTTAAAAGTTAATTATATTTATTAATTATTTCTCATATAGTGCAGTACAACATTTTGTACCTGTAAGTGTCCTCTTCTCACTGTGTTTAAACTTTACAAAGTGATTAACAGTTTTATATATAGATAATATTTATTATACTGTTCAATTCAGGTATAGTGTAGCCATTTTTCTTTCAAATTTGGCTACAGTATATTTGTAATATCCAGTATATATTTGTGGAAGTCTAGAGATCTTTTAAGCAGTTAGCTGGGTTAAGTAGATAAATATTCGATGTTGTTTATGAATCATGTTTTATGAAATACAAGTGAATCTATATCTATATTATTACTTGGTATGGTCATGTTAGGTCGCTGCCCGTGGTGTAAAAAAAATGAGCGAGTAGGACGTCGTCTGTTCTGCTCTTTATCGCACTTAGGTAGAACTTTATGTGGTTCTACTTCGGTGTTCAACACCATCACACTTATTTCTGTCTAAGAACGATATTTTTAGCAATACTGTGTTCTGGTTCGTCAGAGCAAGACTTATACGAGGTGTTCTAGGTGTTTCAACATGTTGTAGCTTTCAATTTCGATAGGGTATTTAACTTGTCTTAAATAGATAACATATGTCTACGAGCAGCAGTTTTCATTAAATATAAGGTAGACTGGATGCTCTTTGCTGTTTTGTCGTATTTTGTCGTTATTTCTGTCGTAATCTTTTTAATACTTTATTGTTCCACGTAAAATGCCTATACTCGGGACACATTCGATCTGGAATAAATGTAAACAAAACATAAAAATTCCTATGTAGGGTTACCATCAACTTACACGAATTTGTACACAAAAGGATTTTATATACAACCAAAATATGCATTATATATTCGCGAAGTAATTTAATTGAGAAATGAACTTATAAGACTAACTGCAAAACTATATGCTAAAACCGGTCCAACAAAAATTAATTACCATTATCGTCATTGTATAATTCATGATGTTACAACCTTAATTCCATGAAGGGATTTGCAACCTATGAAATTATTGTATTATTTTAATGTTACAGTTCTGATTACAAAATCTTTACGACGACAAGAATTTGCTAGTAAGTGACTTGCTTTTACAATTCATTTACTAGCAAACTCTTCTAGAAATTGAATTGCTCTAAAATAATAAGCTGATAAAACAACAAAAAGTTTCTATCCCCTGCCTGTCAGTGGTTGCTAGGTATCGTTTTGTTATTAAACATTGCATATCGATTTTGCCCCTTAATTTTTCTTTGAATAAATTTTTGAATCATTTAGTGCGCTATAAAAATGTGTTTTTGAGTTTGTTTAGCTCAATAATTTAACATTATCGTACTTTTCATTACATAGTTTTTTTGGATTACTGTTCTACCTTATAAATGGCTCGCTATGGTTCCACGGGCAGCGACTGTTTAACATAACTATAGATTAATTCTGAAGGTTCTGCAGTCCTGTGTCTAAATGAATTATAGGAATAATCGATGTTAGTTTTCAAGCACTATTTGATAATATTTACTGTCACATGAACGAGTGCTTCACAGTAATTATAGTTTCGTAATTAAAGGGGTAATTAAGATCCCTGTTGATCCTATCCGCTATTGGTGTTTCTGGCAAGTTTCCATGTATAGCAACCCTTAACCCTTGATATATCAGTGTTGTGGCAAAATAAACAGTAGATATTTAGTATACCTATCTATCTATACACTTTGGATGTGGCAGTTATCTTTGCGTAGTTGCGTGTTTGGTTGTTTGAATAATAAACACGAATATATTTGTGATTGTTTGTCTGTTGGGTGACTTCATCTTAGACATCAGGAGTAACAATGTATCTGTGATCGGCTTCAGATAGAACCCTGGTTGTCTATGGAGTTATGTACAGATGTGGCATGGGTGGCAGTGACCACTTACCATCGAGTGGACTGCATGCTCGTTTGTTACTTCAATAACAAGAAAAAAATCGTGTAATAAGTATTTAGACGTGGCTTTTCTGATTTAAGCATATCTCTATATCTATAAGATATGGCTTTATCTTTTTATGGTTTTGGTTATATTTTTATCTATAGTCCTGCAATATTTTTTTTTCATATCTAAAATATCTATAAATAAGTGGGTTGCATTATTCCATGACAAAAAAAAAACATGTAACTCTGCCTCGATTTTTTATAGTATTATTGTGTTTCTACTTGATTTAATCAATTTTTCAATGACTCGTCCACACAAAAATAAAATGTGAGACGTTAAAAATCGTTTCGACGTTTAAGTGGAATGCGGTCAAACGCGCAACTACGCAAGTAATCTATGAAGGATATTTGGAGAGATGTGGTTGGAATTGTTAGAGACCATTTAATTATGAACAGTGTTCATATATCGAAATTTACATATATTGGTAGGCGAGCTCGTTAGACCCTAAGCGACGTGTGGAAAACGAATGTGTCAGAAAGAGTTTTGTAAATATTTTTTTAATAAAAAAAAAATATTAGTAAAATTTTTTAAACGTATTTGGAGTTTTTGCAAAAATACTGATAGCGTAAGTGATGGTGGCGTGTGTGTGATGTATGATTGTGTGCGGTCCTTTCGACTATCAACTGACTATGAATCCCAGTTGTTTTAATACATTTTGCAATTATGCGAATGAGAAAATTATAATTGTGTACGTAGTTTAATTTACTAACATTTGGTAGTCCTCATTTTGAATGGAGCTGGAAATCACAAAGATTTTGTTTGTAATGTAGCACATTAATGAAACGATCATTTTTGACGCATTTTTTAGTATAAACGCCATATATAAGTCAATATTGTGAACAAATATTCGAATGTTTACATTTTTTACCGACTTCAAAAATGTCCTATGTTCGTATATGATTTTAGGCTAATATTATCGCGGAATTGATACATTTTAATATGTTACGGGTACTCACGATATGCGGTTTCGAAATATCGGCAAAAAGAAATTCAAAACCGCATATCGTGAGTACCCGTAACATATTAAAATGTCCTATGTTCAGTTATATTTTTTAACATAGAATATCGATTATTAATGACATAACCCCTGTTTGTATGCTACAAAACTATTTGTATCTAAAACTTAAAAAATGAGTTGTTTTATAAATGGACGAGTCTTTTTATAAATAAAATGAAATTTAGGTTCATTACTGTAAAAATAAAATATTTAAATGTTGAATGAACGGTATCAGGTGAAATTCAATTGAAAGTATATCGGGCTTGTTTAAACCTCCCTTTGTATATTGCCTATTTTTTTAAAACATTTATGTAAGAATCGTTTACATTTACAATAAAGTATCGAAGTTTTGTAAATAGTTTTCTTATTAGTTATACACATTTTTCTTGTAAAATAGTTTATGATTTTAAGTGGGATTTTTTAATGAACATGATCAGTTGTGTCGTCTTGTTTTTCGCGTAAGTTATTATTAATTATTAATAAATAACATGACACGTGTAGTGACTGGCTTCCATGAATTGTAACTGATTTGAAATATGTATCGGTTGAAATATTTTTCTCGACTGCAGCGATCAATTGTAACATGTTAGCTTAAGTTTATTTTCAGCTACTTAGTATCTTTTTACTGTATAATACAGATTTAAGAATGTATATTTTTTATATTCATAGCCTGTTTTCTAAGCTGATATGGACTATTCATAAGGCAAGGTTATGTTGCGTGTCTCCGCGGTCGTGAGGCCGTTAGCCGTTTCATTTTAGTTAGTCCAACGTTTAAAATTTTCTTTGGATTGTTGTTATTTATAAGAATTTAATAATGCTGTTGATATTGCCGAGATTGAACTGTCGTTTTTTTAATCTGTTGATTGTATTACTATATAACGTAATATATAACAAATAAAGCTAAATGTAGTAGGTACTTAATACATTTTTGTTCTCATTCTGTGACACTGTTGAAGTTATAATGGAAAGGTTCTCAGTATTATCGGCATATTAACCGTATTATTTATTTAAAAAATGGCTGTTAAAATTAAATTTTAAGTTACGGACTTATCTTCTAGTGTCCGGCTGATCTCTGCCTCATCTCCTTTGTACCGAAGTAACTCAAAAATAAATGTTACAAACAGAACAGAAAAAATTAAGCTGAACTTCACAAGTAATGATTGTTAAATGGACTTTATGTATGTATAATTTTTGTTTAAAAATATTTAAGCCTTCAGAAACGAGTTTTTTTTAATGAAATGGATTTAACCATACTTTTGAAATTAATTTAAAATTATACACTTATGAAATATGAAAATTGTATACGCGAAAGCGGATGAGTAAGGTATTAGGCGATTAGTCCTCGGGAGTAGCAACGCATCTGTGACCGGCTTCAGATAGAACCCCTGTTCCATATGAAGTTGGTTCCAGATGTCCACGTGCTGTGACCACTTACCATCTGGTGAACTACTCATTTGAAGTTTAATCAACAACAACGTGAACTACTTTAAAAAATACAATGTTTTTTTAAGGCTATCTTTTAGGACTTTATTGTTGTTTTATGTAAAGAGAAAATGTTTCTATATCTTTCCTTTGCTGTTTCTGTGAGAGATCACCGCAGTCCACGAGTCTATCAATGTAACGTTAAATGCAGAGAGTGTGAGCGAATATTACTGTACAGATAATAATTAAGCAAGTCGTTTGTGCAACTATACAGGCGATTGGCCACTAGAAGCAATTGGATCGTTTACTTCGAAATTATATGATATTTTTTAATGATGCCACATCGCCGCGTATCGTTGGACAGACAGACGTCTATCGTGTACCAAATAATATAGAAAATTATAATATAGAAAAATATTTTTTGGGTTTTAATATCGTTTTCCTGAATAGGCTTATAGTGGTAGAACCAGTGTAATTCGAACGAGGGGAGCAGTGGTACTGCCCCACCTATTTCGAGCGTGAAGCAGTTCTTGCGTGAGGTGGAAGAGTGTGGTTGCCGGTTGGTTAGGTACTTATATTTGAGACGGCCATCTCATTCCTCGTGAATAGCAATGCATCTGTGATCGACATCAAATAAAAGCCCTGTTTTATATGTAGTTGCTTACAGATGTCCGTGGGCGGCAATAATCACTTACAATGAGGCGGACTGCATGTTTGCTACTTCAATGTGAATATAACACACAAACGAAAAACCTATCTTAGTCTGACTAGTACCTTATCAGATAAGTAGTGTCCGATTGCACAGTTTAAAATTGGCTTATCAATCAGGGAGAGTGGGATTCCTAGCATATTAGTAATGAATTATAACAGCAAAGAAAAACAACTGAGAATAATTAATATCTAAAGCTATTTTCACAAATAGCTCCACACAAGGATCTCCAGTGTCGCGACTGCTATGAACACACAAAGATGGTTATATAAACACCCAGATCCAGAATAGAAATCTAAATTCATCATTGTGATATGTTGGCTGGGGATCATCACGCAAACTCACTGCGTGTTAAACCGGTATGGTGGTTGCAGAGGGCGTTGCCAGGATTCTCTATAGGGGGAGAGGGGGCAGACCAGGAATGTTAGGGGAGGGGCAGTTTAAATTATTAAACTTAAATAAGAGACAATTTTTAAAATTTCTCATACAACGTCAACTTTTGAAAAGAATGGATGCAATTTTTTTTATCTGTGACCGACCGCTCTTCTAGGGGGAAGCTGCCCCCCTGCCCGTACCTGGTTACGCCCATGGTGGCTGCTCCGCCGCGTGTTGACAACCTGAGAATACCTAAAGATAATTGCCAATGTTTTTAAAGTTACCAATTCGTACTTTGTCAGCGTGGTGGATTACAGCCGAAGCCCCGCTGAACGCAGAGCTGACCCAGACTAGACCCAGCAGTGGGATAGTCATGGATTTGGTAGACCGGCATGACCGGGATTTTACGCAGGCTTTTATTCTTCATTGTTCACTAGTGGTTAAGCAGAAATATCAGTATTTCATTTTTACTCGCCTCGTGATGTGCAAGGTAACAGGCGAAATTTGTTAAACTATACAGTCTGGAACATTTAAGTAATACCGTATCAAATCGCGATCCTGTAATACAACATTTACCTAATACAGTATAACTATTTTAACAGAAACAAAAAAGGTGTAAGTGAAATGTAAATTTGCAAATCAGTTGAATCAACTTACAAATATACATTCATTCACAGACCAATATTCAATAAAAAATCCGCATAAGTTCAAGATAAAAATCTCGTTGAAGATATCTGACGATGCCTACATAAGTCCCAAAAATAAAGCCGGTAATGTTTTTCTTTGGTAAATAATATAAATAATATAATTATATTTTTTTTATTTTTAACTTAGTGGATAAACAAGTTTAAATAATCAATTGAAGACATTTTTCTTATATTAATTAATTACCTATAGGTAATTTAAAATACGCTATCAGTACGATCGCTTGTGCAATTATCTAGTGATCGAAATTATCTACAATGAAGTAAAATTAAGTAGTATTGGCTAAGTAAAGAAACGTTTATAAAATCAGAGAACATAATAAATATAGTGGACAGTGTCCTAACTTTTCATTAGAATTATGGGTTTAGCTTTATTAAGGGGGAAGTCTAAATTAGTGGGTGGATGTCAAAATAAGTGATAGTATCTGAAAGTTTTCTCGGTCTGTGATAGGAAAGGAGGTAGCTAATAAATATACTCCGTAATTTGTCAACATAAAAATTCTGCCGTCTCCCTTTCTCCTCCTCCTATGCTCTTCACTCTCACCTTATATCCATCAGCATATAGCAGATTGTCTTTCAGCGTATTTTTTTTTTCGCCACTTCAGACACGAATTATTGTTATATTAATTGGGGGAAGCTCCTTTTTACTTGACTAGAATGACTGCTCCTATCGCTCTACCTCAAGGCCGGCCCTGATAGCACACTGAGTAATTCCTTAAGGAACGCCATCAGTTAGTGGAGTACTGGGGCTATTGTAGTTTTTCTCTTTACTCTCGTGACTCTTCTCTTGTAATTTTTCTTGAGCCTCGTCATCTTCTTTGGGTGGTTCCTTCACCTCTTTGTATCGATCCTCAATCTGTTGTAGAGTCTGACCTTTTGTTTCAGGCAGCATAAACCAAATTACTACTAAGCAGTATATTAGTAAGCCTCCGTACAGCGTGTACGTTCCGTAAATGCCAATATTTTCCACTAAAGATGGAAACGTCTTCAACAGAAAGAACATAAACCCTGAAACTAAGCCAGTGCTGATGCTACCACTTACGCTCCTGTACTCCAAAGGGAATACTTCACCGGCTATTACGTTTGGAAGGGAAACCATACCCATAGCTATGGAGAATATCTGAAGATTTAATAGTAATGCTGGTATCCACACTGCGTCGTATTGAAGTATTCCATTCATCTTGGCGTAAGTATAACCTGCTATAGCTAAGTGGCTGCCAACACAAACCCCTCCAGTGAAGAAAATCATTGTCCTCCTTCGAAGTTTATGGATCGCGTAAATAGCAATTGCATTCGAGACCAGTCGCTGCGAGTCCAACGCGACCATCCAGAAGTTAACGTTCACGGTCGGACCCATGATTAGCTCTATGATCTTGGTAGCGTAAACAGCCATGTTCATACTCCCCGCCAAGTACATTAACGGAAACACGTGCATCATCAACAAAATCGGCTTATAAAACTCCTTTTTTTTGATGATAACAAAAAGATGCTTGTGAAAATTTGTGTTTCGAAGAACGTTGGAATCTCTATACTCTATTCTGGCTTGAATCAATTCCTCCAACTCTTGGTCTTCCTCGTCGCCCCTCAACCATCTGAAGGCTTCTCTGCACTTATCATATTTTCCTTTGTCCGCTAACCAACTCGGAGATTCAGGTAGAAAGATGGTCATGACTAAACTTATTACGGGAAATGAGAGACTGATCATTGCGGTATGACGCCAATTCAATAGAGACCCAATGAGATGAACGAAGAATATACCAAAGCCTTGAGCAAGCGAAATCGTCGCAAGGAACGCTCCTCGATACTTAGGACTAGTGTATTCTCCTATGAGGACGGAACGTAGCGGTACGAGAAGACCGAAGGAGAGACCTTGCAATATTCTTCCTATGAGCAATGCCTGAAAAAGGATTAAGACAATTAGGAAAAAACGAGGATATATTTTTTATGATGCATGTAGTAAATGTTTTTGACTCCGGAGTGGAAGCACAAAGGATTCTACTACCTTTTTGATGACGATTGCCAAATTAGACTTAATTTTTAACAGGGGTTATTGAATAAGTATGTGATTGATGTTTGTTACCTCGAAACTGGTGGCGAATATAATAGTAATCCAGGCTGCAATGATCGGAACCAGGACTGACAAGTGACCAATTTTTCTTCCTAGGCGTCCCATGATTGGTGGCATAGTAAAGTCTCCGATTAGAATAGTTATGCTGATTACGGAAGCTGGAAAATAAGAGTCGTCAAATAAAGCTTTTGATAAGGATTTGTTATTATTATTATTTATGTTTTAATTATTTTTAGCTGGACCCCTGAAACAACATGAAATTGGATTAATACCCAATATATTTTATAATTTGCTTATTCCCGCGGCTTCGCTCTCTTCGGTCATATTTACCAAGGTAATGAGTATCCCACGTGTTCATCTAGGTGGTAAATCTGTTAGCCAGATATCAGCAAAATCCGACCAGTACTTTTTGCATAAAAGAGTAACAAACACACATAGATACATCTTCACAAACTTTTGCATTTGTGATAGTAGTAACATTAAATGATAACTTTAATAAACATGATAAAAATAATCTTATTAAAATTCTGATATGATGGTTAAGTCCTTTGTTACTCTTTATGTCTATCTAATATTAAATATTAAGCAGTTGACTTCGGGGAATTCCCTGTCGTTTAATATAGGGTCCAGATTCTGCTGAAAAATCAAGTTGCAGTCACTAAAATTTTATTATTGGCCGTGTGATTTAGTGAAGTAAACATAACGTGAACATTCCTTTGTTGACTCAAAACGGGACATCCCATAATCGATTATAAATAATAGTTTCCAAGCGACAAATAAATTCTATTTTATTTCAATCGACAATTGTCGGAGGAAATAAAAATCCTTCCAAGTGATTAGGTAAGTACCACTATAAGTAAAACTTCACGGCACGTTTCAAGACTTTTATATTCTCCATAATTATCACCATGATTCAGGTAAACAGGACAATCTTGCGTCCCGACCTTTTCACGGGGACATCGAGACGAACAACCGAATAACGGGATGGTCCCGTTCGGAACGGGACGTATGGTCACGTTAGGTAAATAGAACTATTGAATACTATAATAATATCAAACACTTATACATTCATACAAGGTCAGCTTGATAACCTAATATTTAACATAGTCCACGGTCGTCAGGGCAACTACGCCTAACCTTAGTGAGTTGACTGGACTTTACAGCCCATCGGCATCAAGTATCTTAGGTTTAATACTAGATAAACAGCTCAAGAGTAACAAAAGAATACTTTATAGGGGCCACACCTATTTTTAGCGTGAAGCAGTTCTTGCATTTCGGTGAAAAGGTGTAGTTACCGGCTTACTTTCATATGAACCGGTCATCAAATTCCTCGGGAGTAGCAAGTAATCTGTGCTTGACTTCAAATAGAACCAGTGTTCCATGTGAAGTTGTTTATATGTAAATACAGGCAGTTAGCACTGAATATCGGATGAACTGCATGCTTATTTGCTACTACACTGTTACGATAGTTAAATATTATCTCTACCTCACCTATCCAGGACTGCTCCTCGGAGCCAAGTGATACGCTGGTGCTGTCTTCTTGCGTCTGTGGCAACAGCACGCCAGGAAATCCAAACCCACAGCCATTCCCCACCACGTTGATGCACACCGCAGCAGTTACAAAACACTGGAACACATGGAGTAAAAGGGTAATCACTATCACTTAGTGCTGAAATGTATAGGCTTCATTTTAGGGGTCTGATCTGAGTTGATACCTACTGTTTCACGGTTTTACTCGTTTTAGGAAGAAATAGTAAAAGTATAATTATATTGTCGACCCATGTGGTGGATCGGTCACCAAACCGGTCTGATAAGTGGGTCCCGGGTTTGATCCCCGGCCAGACAGACATCTGAATGACAAGTTTAGAGTTCTGTTCTGGGTCTGGGTGTTTGTGTATTCGTCTTTATGTATTTATGGTACTCACGACACAGGAGAAAGTCCTACTGGGAGACGTTGAGTGTAGAAAACGTTTTATGTTTTATTGTCATTTGTAAACTTTACACAGAGTAGATGGAGTTTAATAAAATAAAGACTAAATGTAAAATTAACGTCCTTCCTTTAATTAAACTTAGTCGTTTTGCTTTTGGTAAATTTTCAAAAGAATTCTGAAATGAAATCGGTTTTATTCATTCGACCGACTCAAACTCCAAAGCACCCACCGTAACGTCTGGTTTTTACGACGGTATGCCACCATACATACCGCCTTGCTTTCCAGGGTGGTTTCGTTGGACGGTTCGAACCCCCACTCTTGCCGTCCGCAACCCCGGAAGCCCCAATTAATCGCCTCTTACGACAGGCAAGGGGTACTGTTCCGTATTCTGTTCCCAGAACTACAAGGACGGTTACAATTACCTATACCAAGATATCATTGAGTTCTGCAATGATTTAGTGAAGTAATATAGTCTGTTGCATTACGCTGAGCCTGATCGGAGTTTGTACCTAAGTAACTTTGACTTTTCATGTGCATAAGTTAAACATATTTATTTAAGTCATAAAGAACCACTTAAAAGTTTTACTTCTCTTTTAATACAACAAGAATAAAAAAAACATCACTCACACTCACCGACTGCTTATCAGTAGGTAGGTAATAAAATGTAATTTAATTATCGTGCATGCGCGATAATTAAATTACATTTTAATTTAATAATTAATTGATGAGTTTCCAACATGTATTGAGTCAGGAATAATACTTTAGGTACCTAGTTGACGGTTAAAAGTTAAATATCTATTTAATGTCAGAATTTTATGTAATCTGTGGACACATAACCCTAGTTTCCTAAATGTGGGTAACATTTAAGTATATTTAAAATATTAATTTTTATTTTTTTTTATAGTATGGAAGTAACAAACGAGCATGCACTCCACCTGATGGTAAGTGGCTACTGCCGCCCATGGACATGTGTAATCAACCCTAGGTAAGAAAGAGCAAAGTCTTACCTAAGGTTAGCCACAGATGCGTTGCTACCTAAGATTGAATGCCTCGGAATAGTATATCTCCCTTACCACACCCT
>MOOZ01000873.1:31146-42178 GCA_002930495.1 Cecropterus lyciades | reverse complement strand
CCTAAACTCATCATTCAAATTTCTGTCTGGCCGGGGATCGAACCCGGGACCCACTGCGTGTCAGACCGGTATGGTGACCGCTCCGCCACGCGGGTCGTCGATTTTTATATGTTTGTAATTAATAAACTCAAAAACTACTAAACCGATTTTAATAAATATTTCCCATTCCAACATCACTCCAAAGTAACATAGGCTTTATTTATTACTAGAAAGAATAAGGGATCCTTGCTAAAACTTCAATTTGAGAGCTATATTATCACCAAGAAACGAGTCAGTAAATGAGATGTACGAATATGTAAAAGTACCCGATGATTTTAAATGTTACAAATCGATTGACAGCGTGTATATGTCGAAGATAGTACTACGCCGCACTACCCACAAGAATTTTTAAATTTCCTCAATCCTGCCGGTTTGCCATCTCACGAATTAAAATTGAAAGTTGGTACTCCCATTATATTATTGAGAAGCGCTCTAAATATGTGTAATAGCACAATACTTTTGGTATAGGATTAGACCAAGTGACAACGTGATTGTAGGAACAATCATCACCGGCCCCGTTTACCCTTACAATAAATGAATTCCAGGGACAAACTTTCTCGATGGTTGACATCAACCTTCGAAAAAAGTGCTTTTCTCATGGGCATATGGCCCTTGTACGTCGTTCTTTATTGTGTAGGATCACATGAAAATCAATATGTTTTGTTGCCACCTACAATTTACACTGTTAACATAGTTTACAGTGATGCATTTTCATAAATCATACATAAGGTGCAAGTAAAAGAATGTAAAAGAAAACTAAAGTTGTAGCCTGTAATAGAATTCTTTGTTTTTTTAATTTTGAATATTGAAACATTTCCAGACATGGACGTTTTAAGAAGCATATTTAAAGAAATATATACTATACAAAATAAAACAAATATTTAAGGGGGTCTCTATACAACAAACATGATTTTTGTGCCGTTTTTTTTTTATAGATAATGGTACGGAACAAGAAGAGGCATTGATTTAACAAAGAGAGTTTTTCCCACAATAAGATGTATTATATGTTGGTTTATCTCGGTTTGGATGTACAGAAAAACTATTTTGCTGCCAGATTACAACTACAAGATTACACTACATCAAATATTATATACAAAGAAGTATTGAAAAATTGAAATAAACATAATAAATCATAATAATTTTAATATAAACTTTAAAGGTAACAAACAAAGGTAATTACACCAAGATTTTTATAATACATGTTTCGCCAAATTGGCATGCAAACTGATACATGTACATACATACGTGGTAAAAACATAACCCTCCTTTTTGCAGTTGATTAATAAACCCTAACATTTAGTCCTAACTTTAATACACTAACTATAAATAATGACTATCAAATATCTTATCAATAAAAATATCTCGGACTAACATTAGACAATAAACTTACCTGGAAACCGCAAATCGTAACAGTTCGAAAAAAATTAACTTCCTTGCTTACGTCCTTAAGAAATGTCGCAAAATACGTACCGCCAAAAATTCATTTAACTATATATAGCGCAATAATTAAACTACAAATAGATTGAAGCATGGGACTGTGCGGCTACAAAATCTACTACCGCTGCAAAGAGTACAAACCAAAGTAATAAAAGTATTATTTAAATAAACTATTTAACACCTACTGATACTCTTTACAAAACTATTAATGTATTTAATATTAAACAAACTTATACATTCAATACATGTCTATTGATCAGAAAAATTCTAAATAATACAATAAATACACAACTAAAATTTACCATCATGACTCCTACAAAGTATCTTAAAAAACGTAAAACACTAATATATTACTAGTGTGAAAAAACCAAAACAAGTTACAGAAAAAAAATGTAAAAAATGAAGGAGCTAAAATGTACAATGATTTACCCGAGATCTTAACTAATTCTAAATCTATACTAATATTATAAAGCTGAAGAGTTTGTTTGTTTGTTTGTTTGAACGCGCTAATCTCAGGAACTACTGGTCCGATTTGAAAAATTCTTTCGGTGGTAGATAGCCTATTTATCGAGGAAGGCTATAAGCTATATATCATCACGCTAAGACCAGCAGGAGCGGAGCACCAATGAAGAATGTGTTTTTTTTCTAATGACAGCTTCCGCTGCATGCGCTGCGTAAACGGTTAAAGTTTCGTAAAAATTATGTATGACAGAATTGATCCCCTTTAAAAGTTCTAAAAAAAGTCAGCGACAGCGGGTAATACGCGGGCGAAACCGTGGGGCGCAGCTAGTCCTTTATAAATAAAAACTTAAATAAAACAGAAACACGCGGGCGCGCGCTCACACACACACACATCACACACCACACACACACACACACGCCACACACAAACCACACACACACACCGGATAAAAATTGTACTTATTTTATTTTATTTATTAAGTTTCTCATTATAAGTGACCAATGTATGTCTTATGAGAAATAAAGAATCTCTAAACCGGACATTTAGTACTAAATTTTAATCAAACTTAGTACAAAATTTTAATGCCCAATGAAATGGGCACGGGTCTGCTAGATTATCATGATATTATCATTTTAAATGTAAAAATTGAACTACATATTTATATGTAGTTCAATTTTCAATTAAAACACATCTCATTAAGAGTAAAGTACTAGGAGTTCAGAAAACTTTAACAACTAAATAATAAATAACCTCCCTTAATACTTTAGCTTAAAATAACGTCCGCGTTACGTCACGTCACAATATTTCACGTAAAGTCACGACCTCAAAATTCGAAGTATTTTCAGAACAAAGAAGAGATGATTTACACACGTATGACCAAGGTCCGGATGGCTATGCAAATGCAACAATGGTCACAAATTACAGCAAAAAGTCAATAACACGATACAATGCAACCTTTTCTTATTCATTCCGCCTAAAAACGTGACCGGCGTATAGCGTATGAATAGTTCAGAAATACATTTATAGTGAGTTGCAGTTTCGTATTTCCAAAAGTGACCTTTGTCTATTTTCGTTCTGTAAAAATACTAGAAAATTGGTTTAAATGAAACAAGTGAACATTATTTTATGAGGCTTTAATTAATTGAAGACTGAAAGACGGAATGTTTCTTTAGTACCCACGAAGCAGAAAAATCGTTAGTATCCGACTAGGACTCCGAAGTAGGAGGGTAATGTTTTTACGTGCGTATGTATATATGTTTGTCAATTTCTTTAATGACATATCACTGGAATCATCTTATATTCATAAATTTTGGAAATATGCCGCCTGTAATCAGGAAAAGGAGAAAAACGGGATGTTTTTCATTTTGATAACAATACGGGTATCTGATTAAAGCTAGTAAATGGACTATTAAAATATATATTATGAAACTCTTATGTAAGTATTAAATTAAATAAATTATTATGAAAACAAAATACCTGACTGCTCATTTTAATTATAGAAGTTGGTGCTTTTGTTTTCATAATAATTTCTTGTTTAAAGTCTTTTGCTTATTCATAATATCAAATTCTTCAAATACTTAAAAAAAATGTTTCTCTATTGTTAAAAATAACTTGTTTAAATGTTAAATCCAATATTACTGTTTTTTCCAAATTTCCCGCTAACACATTATACATTTGTAAAGACAACAAAAAACTGATATTTCAGTTAACAGTCTATGCAGGACAATCATATAATCCTAAAAACAACAAAAACTATTTTGATGTACCCTTCGCTCAAAAAGGACTTAACAGTATATTTTAATATCCTCTCTGTAAATTTCATCTTAAGAAAAAAGAAAAATTTAATAAAAAAACAATTGGCATCGCTACCAAGTTTTTGTTATATTGTAATATCTAAATTTTAATCATCCGCCTTGAGTAAAGTATACGGTATTTTACTCTTTTGTTCGAATCTACAAAGAGTATCCCGTATTTCCAATAATAAATTTCCAATTGATTTTGATATAACTTTACGAAGTTCTCAATCCACGATTAACTTAAATGAGAACTTGCGCCATTCGGCGGGGGCAATTTATATATCTACGTTACTACCACTGTTTATTTAGATTTATATAAACAGTGGCAGTAGACTAGCTGTACATTTATTTCTAGCGTGAAGCAGTTTTTGCGTATCGTTGGGTATCGTTGTTGCGTATCGTCGGGTGTGGTTGTCGGCTCACTTATATATAACTTTACGAAGTTCTCAATCCACGATTAACTTAAATGAGAACTTGCACCATTCGGCGGGGGCAATTTATATATCTACGTTACTACCACTGTTTATTTAGATTTATATAAACAGTGGCAGTAGACTAACTGTACATCTATTTCTAGCGTGAAGCAGTTCTTGCGTATCGTTGGGTATCGTTGTTGCGTATCGTCGGGTGTGGTTGCCGGCGCACTTATATATGAGGCGACCATCTCAGTCGTCGGGAGTGGCAACGCATCTATGATCGACTTCAGAACAAACCCCTGTTCTGTATAAAGTTGTCTTGTAAATAAAATATATATATTATATTAGATTGGTGTATTTACTAGCTTTCAATTGATACCCATATTGTCGAAAAAGTAAAAAAAATCGTTCCTACTCCATCTCGTTCTGGCCATTTATAAAAATTATATAGTCACTATGTCACTCCCCAAACTGAGACGATTTTAATGATATGTCATATATCACAATCCGTCAAGCCGTTTGGGGTGTAACTCGTACCAAAGAAATGGACATACGTATGTATATCCATTTTTTTGGCACACGCTACATACAAATAAACATACATACATGCACTCGAAAAACATTACCCGCTTTCTGACACTGTAAGGTAAAAAAAAACCTGTGTCCCTTGGTTTCAACCACGTTTAAACTACCGCAACTCCCGCTTGACCATATATATGTATATTAAGATCTCAAAGACGCGTATCCTTCCTCAGGATGTCTTGCTTGACTGTTAAAAAAAGCGAAAGTATTTAATAGAGTATTTAATACACTATAAATTGCTGGTAAACAAAAAATAATAAATGAATACAAAACAATTCTTTCAGGAACATAAAGCGAAAGCGACTCTTGTTAGAAAAAGGAAACTAAATGTAAGAAATTGTCTCTGATTGAGTTGCCTTCGAGACAAAGGAGGCCAATTAGTTAACTAGACAGTAAAAAACCCACAAGAGTACTCGTTTCAGTCTTTAAATCAAAGAGATTTTATGACGTTCCATTTCAAATTCCTGGAGGATTGTCAAGAGGCTCGTCAATAAACATTTTCTACGGAAGAATCAATTAAAGATAAACTTTTACAGGCTAAGTGTATCAGTGATCCTGTGTTGATGGTTTAATATAAACTGGGAATGCAGGTTCAATTTTAAGCTTTGAAATTACCCCACAAAAATAAAAAGTGTTTGTATGCAATTCACACACATCTATACTCTATACTTATAAATAAAATAGAAGTATCTGTTTGTAATATCAAAAAATCAGCTTTTTACCAAATGCATATAGAAGTATATACGATAATGATAACAAAACATCAATTAATAAAATATTTGTCTGTCTGAAACCGCTGGATCAATTTTCATGGGACTTTCACTGTTAGATAGCTGACGTCAAAAGGCGTAACATAGGCTACTTTTATTTTAGAAAATGTAATTGGGGTTCCGCACAAAAAAAAACTTAAGAAGCCGCGCACGCTCTACGCGCACGCAGCCACTGTCATTTCCGCTAATGTCAGTTGCTATCAGTCCTCTTTGAACCAATGCTATAATGTTAAAATTGTATAAGGTCTAAAATTTCAGCTATATGTAACTTCGTAAAGTAACGTTTTTTAAACGCGGGTATAACCGCGGGGCTCAGCTTGTAATAAATATTAATATATTTCTGATCAATAGGCTTAATACCCTTTCGCTTACCTTTTTCAAAAATCGAGTAAGTGTTCATATCATATTCGGATATCTTATTTCGCAAATACCAAAACCAAGATGGGTTTTAATTAAATAAAACATTACTGTTACCTCAAAATATAAACTATAAATATATTTTATTTTTATCTTATATTCAGTCTAAATGGTGCATAAATATCTATTATTAATTATTCTTAGAACCCCAAACATGTTTCCTCAAATATGTATTTGATAAACGCAGGAAAAAACCTAAGATAAATAGAGCAGGAAGTATTTTTTCTTACTTGAAAATAATAAAAGGAAAAAAATAATGGAAATAGATAAATAATTACATAGATCTCAAGCCCAATATTCGTCAACAAAAAAAGAGTAAGACATCTACAATATTCCTTACTTTGAAAACCCGAGCAAATTGGAACAGCGCCCAATTTTTAATAAAATTTTCGCTTGGCTTTTTCTTACCAATAAGATATCGTTTAGAGAATAATCTTATGAAAAAAGAACTCAGATAGAAAATTAAAACTTCTTCACTCAAATATATTCTTCATTCCCTTGACCTACATTACGATTGTTATCTAAGTAGTGTTGACACACACATATTTTCCAGCTTCCCTCAGGAAACCCACTTCTAGGCAACTGGTATGTCTATCATCAAAGATTCTTTATCTTTTTTTGACATTTATTTTTATTAAATAGTTATTAATATCAAGCTTTTTAATGCCTTCATTTTTTTTCTTCTTAGAAGCCTTTTATTTCACGGAGGTGCTTGAAAAAATATTTTTAATGATGTCATTAAACTAATCATTGTCATGCAAAACAAACTTATTAGCAAATGTCAGTTCAATCGGTTGAGGTTAATTTACTGGTCTTTAGTTACAAGAAACATACATGCAATGGCAAGTTGCATAAAATATTGTACTAGTAAATAGGATATTATGAAAAGATAATTCCTACTCATTTCTTATAATTCATAAAATACAGGTGGGTTCAGACACGTGAATTATAATTATGTAAAATATCTTGAAATCAATTGAACTACCGGTGAAAAAATGGCGTAGAGTTATTTAAAATATCTTTGATGTCATAATATAGCGCATAAACTGTAACTGACATCCTAAAAATAAACTCGTTCCCAGTAATGGTAGTAACGTAATGTCTACAATTAAAAGGTTATTTCGTCCTTAGTTAACACTAAATTTTAATACCGAAAACTTATTCACAAAAAGCTAGCACTGAAGCGAAATGAAAACAGCGGGAACCGAACACCGAATTCTGGGCGAAAACTCTACGGGGTTAATCTTGGGCGCTCGTTTAGGAGCCGGAGGCTGTATTTTACAGAAATAATAGGTTGCTTGACTTATTCGACTGCTTTATTAAATTGATGATCAGAATTTTTCCGTCGACTCCACCATTACTCTTCTTATCTTTATTAATCATTTCGCTTCAACGATTGCGTCTGGCTCGAAAGATAGGCTTGATGGAAATGTTATGACTAATGAATACATTTGAATATACTTCATGAGTGCTTGTTATTACGTTGTAACTCGTATCTTTTGAAATTGTACGGTTAAATTCGTATCAGATAAGTGCGGCGTCAATGCTAGATTATAATTATGTTTTCCTACGTAGATACGTAGGTACCTGAATTAAGTTTAATTAATAAAATTAGTAAAGCATTTAATATTAACTTGTAATACTTATGTTTAATAGTGCTACTTAAATAAAATTATTAAAACTTTAACGCTGTCACTTCATACAGAATAATATTGGCAAAAAATAATAATAAATAACAACAAGAGACAACATAATAAATTTGTTAATAACAAGGATAATAATAATTTCCCATGATATACATGTAAATTTCGTTTAATAGTACTTTGGATCTGTAAGTGAAGTTTCAGGTGTGGTAAAACAGGTTTTAACAGAACTTACAGTAAGAACAGACCCTCAAACATCCCATTGATATCGTAGACAGTTCTGCTTTAAATCCGTACCCTGCACAAAGACATTATGCCTTCATTTTTCAAAGTGAATTTGGCTCAATCTTGTTACTGGAAAAGACTGCAGAACGGAGGCAGAGATTTTCATATTTCATAAAGAAGTTGTGTCATATTTAATGATCTTTGTATCATCGGAATGTTTATGTATTTATTTGTCTTTATGTGTCAGTGGCACTTCAATGTGATAGAATGTATGTAAGTTATAGTAAAAGGATTTTTTCATTACGTATGAGTCTTCCTTACTCAAATTTTAGAGGCCTTTATGACTGGCTTTAGATAACACTTTTTTTTTTTGTAACGAGGGGGAAACCTTCAAAAGGTATGCGACGCCGTGGGAGCAACGCCGGGTTATGTGGGATTTTTACCGCACTAAAACCCCCACGGTGGCAGTCCTCAGCGCTGTGTGGGGGATTCCGGGATCTCCAACGGAACGCAACCGGAGTCCTCCAAGCGCGATACCCCTTACGGGCTCTCCCCGGTGAGAATTTGCAGTAATCGTGCCTTCACATGTTACGACGGTATGCGACCACACATGCCGCCGTGCTTCCCGAGGTCGCTTGTCTGAACGGTTCAAGTTCCCTCTCTTGCCACCCGCAACCCCAGAAGCCTCCTTTTAGTCGCCTCTTACGACAGGCAGGAGATACCGCAGCCCTATTCTGGTCCCGGAACACAGGGACAATTAGATAACACCCCTACATATTTTGTTTGCTACTTTAATTTTATAAAAAATCACCACACCTATTTCTCCCTAATAACAACGGTGTTTAGCACTACAGTTTGAACGGTGTGGGAAGGAAGATATACAAATTCTAATCTTTCTAACTCAGTCCTCAACAGTTGCAACAGGTGTCTTGCTATTCCTGAAGTAGCGACGGACCTGGTGCTTTGGTCACAGAACTATCCTCAGGTAATCAGGGTCAAAAAGTCGGGAAATTTCTGTGACGTAATTTATGGATCACCCCTAAGGCCTTATTGTCGTTTGAGGTTGATTACAAATGTCCAATCCGTGGGGGATTGGAGTATCCAACAGTTGACTGCATCTTCTTTTGCTACCTTTTTATTAAACTAGAACATAGGAACAACCCTGCTGACAAAGTTAGTAGTCGTGTAACATTTCTCGTGTAGACGTACACGAGAAATGTTACACGAGATCTGCTTCAGAAGAAACTGGATGAAAATAGAACTAAATAACACTCAATACCGATAGTGTAACAAAAACTGAAAGCATTCTAACACTACAAAACTACTAACTACTAATATTACGTCACAAGAAAACTAAAATATGTAGATCCCGTAATATTTAACACTCCCCTGAGTAATTAATAAAAATAAATTTGAGGACTTAATTTATTGAATATTTACATAATTGGTTCCTTTCGAACGCTTTTTTATCTCGAAAATAATTTTCACTTCTATTTCTTAGTGTTTTAAGTCTGTGAATAAATACAGTCTTCAGATATAAACTTTGTAATTATTGGTTTCGCTAAAACCTTACAATTTTATTTTTATTCCAGCGATGTACATTTTAACAAATGTTGGTAAATATTGCCTACGTATTATTTTATGTACCTGCCGTTTCTTTAATTATTTGGGATGTAATTAACACATGATAATACTAATATATAACATAGAGATGGTGTGTGTCTGTGTGTCTGCGTGTCACAATCACACAAGAACCACAGGTCCGATTTACATGAAATTTTACATGTATGTAGCTTATTCAACTGGTCAGCCTGAAGGCCTAGAGCTTGATTTCGATATTTTTCGCTATTTAAAGATGGCGACTAGTTTAGTGACGTCACTACACCCTTTGGTTAAAAAATAGCAAACTTTTGATGGCATATACAAGGTTAACATTTAATTATATCTCCAACGGTAAGCGAGTAAAACCTGAATAATTGTCACGTAATGAGGCACGAGTACTTCATGATAATACGTATACGGTGGTACAGTGTATTTCGCGTATACGAGTACGCATTTTTCTGAATACATTCATGTATTAAAACTAGCTTATTCCCGTGGCTCCGACTGCTAAGTCACGTATATCACAGTTATGAAACCCATGTGTTAATGCATGTCATAAATAATATGTGTGCCAAATTTCAGCATACAGTAGTTTTTCGTGAAGGAGGATAAAACTCACATACATCCTCACAAACCAATTTGATCAAATGCATATGGAAGTGTATACGATACTGATAACTAAAACATCAATTACTAAAATTTTTGTCTCTCTGCCTGTCTGTCTGTTTGTTTCGGGTAATCTCTGAAACCGGTGGACCGATTTTGACGGGACTTTCACTGATGGATAGCTGATGTTATAGGGCGTAACTAAGGCTACTTCTATTTTAGAAAATATGAATCGGGTTCCGCATAAAAAAACTTAAGAAACCGCGCGGGCTCTATGCGCACGCAGCCTCCGTCACTGCCACTAATGTCAGTTGCTATCAGTGATCTCTAAAACAATGCTATAATGTTTAAATTGTATAAGGTATAGTTTTCGATATATGTAACTATGTCAAGTTACATTTTTTAAACGCGGATGTTACCGCGGCGCTCAGCTTGTATTATATAAATTAAATATACATTTTAAAGCAATATCATCAAGTATAAAATCCGAAAGATCTTAACAAATCTTATATTAATTTCAGACAATATTTGTAGCATATAGACCTGTCCCTGTTTGCCTAAATATTTGCAGTATAAGTCTACACTTATTTACTTACTGTGTCCAGACATAGTTGGGTGTTAATTAATGAGTTTTGCCACCTACAATCGAATTACGCTGAAGTCTAATTTGTTGGAAAACAAATTAATACTAGTTAAACTTTGCTTTGTTGGTTGTCCATCTTGGTGCCAGTTGTGTACTAATTTATTATTTACTTGCTCCCTAAATTGTTTTAGAAAATTGCTCGCTTGTTAGAAAATATGTTGGTATTTTTTTACATATAGGTACACACTAGTAAAAATAGATTAACTTACTTTACGTTTTTTACGTTTACGTAGATTGTATGTAGATATCACCGTTACGTTATTAAATATCCTTTTAATAATTTGTATTAACCGTTGATTTATTAATCACACCATTTGAGTAGGTAATTTAGTGTATAAACTTATTTCTTTAACTTGTCCGTGGGGAGGGCACTGGTGGTCTGTACTACAGGTT
>MOOZ01000873.1:17071-28027 GCA_002930495.1 Cecropterus lyciades | reverse complement strand
TCGGTTGGAGTGGCGCCGATTAGGGGAGGCCTATGTCCAGCAGTGGACCTCAAAAGGCTGATGGATGGATGGATGGAGGTTATTTTAACATTATCTACGCGTTACATTATCTATAGACAGCTTTGTGGAGTTCCACATATGTATAAGCTCGCTTGATTAGTGATTATGGTGGTGGATATGGAAGATGGAGGAGGAAGATGGTAAAATTGTTATTTCGATGAAAAGGTGTCATTGCTACCTGACTTGCGTATGAAGAAACTATCTTAGTCTTTAGAAGTGGCAACTCTATATCGGTTTAAGAAAGACCTAATTCGTTATTGACTTTACTTAAGTTCACTTCTTATCAGGTGCACTGCATGATCGTCAGCTTCTTCAGTTTAAAAAAAGAAGTGGTCCATACATCCAACCTAATACATACAAGTATTTTTTAATCGTCTCCTGCATACACGAGTACACATTTGAGACGAAATCTTCAAAATCCAAGTTACCAGAAGCACGTATTTGACTAATTTAGTTCAAGCACACATCCGTTACAAGTTCAGGTAAATTGGATTAAGACTTCCGTTGAAGCCTTCGAGCTATCGGAACTAATGACAAGTTACTTCCTGTTTCAGCGGAATAGAGAAGGGAGGCGAGCTTTTGGAGTTAAGCTTAATTTTGACTTAGCTGGTAGTCCATTCTCGCTCATAAAACGATATAATTAAAACTAGCGATAAGACTGCTGGGATATCTAATTAATTTAATAAGTAAACCTTTACATTTACAACTCAAGAGGAATCTATAAATATGCATCGTCTGTGAATCATGTAGATATGATTCATAGACGATGCATCACCGACTTTGACGGATCGTTTTCCTTCTTTGTTGACGAGCTTCATATCACAGCATTCTGGAAATGCCTCAGCAGGATACTTAACTTCAACGGTCGGTCCATATAAGTCCTAGATAGACTTATATGGTAAGCGACCGTAGAAGAACGTCATTTGTACGTCATAATATACAATGATGATACGATAGAGAGATGTAGGCTCTAGGTCAAATAAAGGCTTTCAACACTCATAGTCCCACATTAGGATTTTCTCCTGTGTCGTGGGTGCCATGGACACACAAAGACATAAACACTGACACAAACACCCAGACTCAGAACAGAAATCTAAACTCATCATTCAGATATATGTCTGGCCGGGGATCGAACCCGGGACCCACTGCGTGTCAGACCAGTATGGTGACCGCAGGTTGCCCTCAAACCACTTACAAACCATTGTAATTCCTAAAGAAAGCACGTACATATAAGGGAACTAGCAAATGAGCCTGCAATCTACCTAAGGAACCTAATTAACATAGACTTTAAGCAGGATCCCAATTATCATCCATCTTTTCATACTTTTAATACTGAGATCCTTCAAGCTAAAAATAGGTGCTTTTTCTTTTTATATCACCTTCTAAACCTCATAGAATTACAAAACTTACCTGGTCCATTTAAAGTGTCACCTTTGAACTATAAGTTTATAAGAATATCAATCATTTATCTATATTGCTACAGTGAAATATTTTCCTTCAAGACTCCAACAGGTTTTTTTATAATATAAGTTAACTTATGCAGTCCCTTCACATAAAACTAACTTAAATTAAATAAATTATTATAAAAGTAAAAATCCGACTGATTAAAATCAATGGGTTTAAGCAAGTACTTGTATTATGCACGTGATGACAAACATAGTTTTGAAAGGTTTTCCTGTAATTTTTGTTCCTTTCCTGTAATATTCTCAGGCACTATATTTAAATGTTATATAGCTCCTATCACAATGACAATTGAGACAATTCCAACGACATGTCATATGTCAAAATCCATCAAGTCGTTTAAACTTTAGAGCCAAAGAAATGGGCACACATACATCGCTCGTAAAACATTACCCTCCTTATGACGAAGTCAGCTGATATATAGGTAAATATTGTAAATATGCTGTAATTCTTCTTTACTGCTACTTTATTGTTATGTTCGTTCGGTTCACTGCTCTCAACTTACAATTGTTTTCGCAAAACATTTGCTTAACTCGTAACTTGCTAGGATTCTGGCAAGTTTATGTAAATTTTCTTCATGCTTTTGTTTTGTTTCGCACACTGCATGCTTATAATTTAAGCGGTTTATTATGCTTCTGTAAAGTGGGCAGTGAAATAAAGTAAAGTGAATATCATAATCGTTATGTTCAACACTCTCTACACTCACTAGTGTTAAAAATTAACCATCACGGGACGCCTGGCAGATGTGAAACATCGTGTTCGTACAAATAATACGCATAAAAGACAAGATTGCGAAGGAACTAAATATATTATAATATAATGAAAATAACGCTATCTACGAACAGTATCCCTCACTAAGTCGATCTAACACCGCAGCTTGCTTAGTTTTGTTCGATATTTAATAACAGATGGCGCAAAAATACATACGGTGTGGCGATCGCCACGCGAACAATCAGGTTTACGTGCGCTTAAAAATGTTTCACATCAAAAAATGTGTGACCACAAACACCCAAACCCAGAGCCGTAAATTACTTAAATCGAAACCGAAGACAGAATATCTGCGTTTCAGGTTGGTACGGTTACGAAAGCAAGATACGGTTTGAAGAAAGGTTTTGAAGAAAGATATTTGAATACCATAAACTTAACTTAGAAAATGGCAGTTATTTTAAATTCAGAGAGACGGTTATATTACATTTTCTTGCATACATTAAAGTCGGTTATGTTTTAATTTCTTGCATAAATATATATATTTTACGTTAGAACCTTTGGAGGAAGCAACATCCGAGTAAGTTTTCATCCGAGTAACTCGTGACTCACCGGGAATCCAACAAAGTTATGTAAATCGAAATAGTGGGGAAGTTTTATTGAAGTTTGCTATCCTTTATTGGACGTGCATACGTGGATATAATATGTAGGTGTTTATGTAATGGTTTACGGCTTTTACAGGGTAGCAATTTTGGATTTTAAATACTTTTTGGTTTAAAATAAGTGTTAACGCTTTTAAAGGTGCCGTATGGTTTAGGCTTAAATTGCCTTGTCATCCCGAGGATGTCGTAAAGAGCAGCCACGAGACACATCAGCATGTTTTAAAGGTGAGAGAGCTCTTTGTGGTTCGAATCCGGAAGCACAACTGCCACACCAACTACTGATCAATATTAGCAGTGTTCTGGTCTGAAGGATGTGGTAAGGGAGATATACTTATCCGAGGCGTTCCAACTTAGTATTCAGAGATAGCAACGCATCTGTGGCTAACCTCAGGTAAGACTCTGATCTTATGAGGTTGATTATTGATGTCCATGGCGGCAGTGGCCACTTATCATCAGATGGACTGCATGCTCGTTTGCTACTTCCATATTATAAAAAAGAACGTGCACATCACCACCGACTGCAGTCACCAACACGCATGCCAGGTAAAGTGACTATTGTCTAAAACCCCCATGAGATCTCCTACCTGCGTTCAGTTGTGGATCTAATAAGATTGTTGGATGAAGGGATAATGAAACCTTCTAAACTAGCCCAGTAATGGTAAATTTGATTATGATGACTTTGGTTTAAAATAAGCCATAATATAGCCATATTTACGAAAATTCCATCAAAATCGATTAGGACATGCGAGTTACACGTTCACTCAAATCATAGTTATCTAGTCCTCACAAAACGAAAAAAACATACGAGGTGCTACGGCATATCCAGCCTATAAAGCTCGTTCCGAATATTTCCCTGAAAGTCGTTATCGCCTAACCCCGTGTATCAGTTGAAACGATCAGTAATCAGACAGCTAAATGACTATCCAGTTATGCGGGTTCGATTAGCAAACTAATAAAGTATGTAGGTATTGACCGGTACATTTACACTATATACATACATTTTAAAAAAATGTGGATATTTTTTTTTACACTGAAGTAGCAAACGAGCATGCAGTCCACCTGATGGTAAGTGGTTACTACGGCCATCTACGGATTACTACGTACATCTGTAAGCAACTTCATATAGAACATGTGATCATCGTCTATCTGATGTCGATCACAGATGCGTTGCCACTCCCCAGGACTAAGATGGTCGCCTCATATATATGTAAGTGAGCCGGCAACCACACCTTTCCACCAAAACGCAAGAACTGCTTAACATTAGACATAAGTGTGGCGGTGGTACTTGGTACCGGGGTACCAAGTATCACGACACTTATTGATGTACCGAAATAAGATTTACTTCTTTTTCTATATATGATAAAAAATACTTCATTATTTCTACTTCTAAATCATTTTTAATTCTTTATTTACTTTAAACTTCGCCCTAAGGCCATAGTTGTCGATTAATTGAGTTTTTAAACTGCGGTGTTCTGGTTCGAAGGATATGTAGTATAAGGGATGTAAGTAAGCACTATCTCGTAAAGTTCCATCTTAATTCTCAAGCGTAGCGACGCAAGTAGTTAGGACTTCAATCGTATAAAATTGGCAACGTATTGTGTGTTAAGAGATACATACTTGTCCGAGGTGCGTCAATTTGGCCCTCAGAGGTAGCCACGCATCTATGGTCGACTTGAGGCAGGACATGAACGGCAGTTGCCACTTACCATCATGCTACTTCAACCATATAATAAAAATCTTTGACTGACTTACGTTGATCCAATCATTTTCCGAATCATTACAGACATCTTTAGTTGAAAATTGTCACTATTACATGGACAACAAACCCGACTACATCAATGTAGCTAGACATCGATTTAATCAAAAAAATTCAGGTGCACCATAAAACTTGCGACACCGTACCATAACTACAAAACATGAACAACGAAATTGGGGGCGTAAACATGTAAAAGGGGCTCGTAAGAATAACTAGGTCGCTAACAAGAACATGACGCCGGCGACACGACAAAAGCATTTAACACTAAACAGGGCTCAAATGGACTGTAATAAAACAAAGATGGTCGCTAAGCTGAAAAGGTTTTGAGAAAATGCGTAGGTAGCAATCTTCTGTGACGCTAAATACCACGATTAAAATACATCATGCAAATGGTACTGTCATGTATTGTCACCCGTCTGCGTCAGAAGGAGGGTAATGTTTTTCGAGCGTATGTATGTATGTTTGTTTGTTTGTATATATGTCCATTTCTTTGGCACGCTCTACAGCTCAAACGGCTTGACGGCATAGTGACGTATAACATACCATTAGAATGGTCTCTTTGAATCTCTTGTTTGAAGCGTGACATAGACTATATAATTTAAAAAATGGCGCCTGGAAGTAGATAAAAAAGGGGGAGAAAGGACCACTTTTTTACTATTACGACAATATGGGTATCAAATGAAAGCTAGTAAATAGACGAATCTAAAAATATATGTATTATAATACTTTCACTTGACTGCCCGCATGGTGGAGCGGTCTCCATACCGGTCTGATACGCAGTGGGTCCCGGGTTCGATCCCCGGCCAGACAGACATCTGAATGATGAGTTTAGATTTCTGTTCTGGGTCTGGGTGTTCGTGTATTCGTCTTTGTATGTCCAGGGCACCCACGACACAGAGCAAAATCCTACTGTGAGGCTATGAGTGTAGAAAGCGTTTATGTTTAAAAAGGCGTTTATGTTAAAAAAACAAAAAAGCTTGACTATTTTGATTAAAACTCATATAAGTGTTAAATAAAATATATATCATTGTGACCAAAAAATCGTGTTAAGCAGTCAGGTGTTTTGTTTTAATGTTTTAACGACGTTACTAAATAACCGAATTCTCAAAAGAATATGTTGTCGATTCGTCATGTATTTTTTTTTACTCGACCGCATCTGAACGAGGATAATGTCCTTCGATCATATGTATGTATGTATGTGTATGTAATCATATAAATCAAGTATTACAATTTTAATAAGACAAATAATATTTAAAAAATACCTTGATGCGCCGAAAATACCTCTAATAATAATTTAAACGTGGCAAATGTGAAAATAGAATCGAGGTAAAACCCATTTTTTACGTCTACCTTTTCACCTGACGGAAAACGGATACCTAGATATTTTTAGCACAAGTTTTGTTTTCACAAAAAAACGTATTTTTGTGTAATTTTTCGTTTAGATGTATAATATTTACAAGACCTATTTCATATTTTTAGCGATTTTCCATGTACTGAGATTTTTAGAAACATCATAAAAAATGGGTTCCTACGAGTATATTTATATATTTTTATATACTTAAACCGATAAGTTAAGGCAGATAAGCTGTCTATGGAAAGTAGTCACCGTCACCTATGGACATTTGCAACACAGGAGGAGTCGTCAATGAAGGCCGGCTTTGAAAGAGATCTCTCTTCGCACATTTTTTGAAGAGCCCCATATCATAGCGTTCCGGGATAACCTCGAGACAAACTTCAACCCACATCTTACACGTCCGTGTCAAAAACGAACGTGTAAATCGAACCGAGGAGGATCGCCACAAGTCCAGTTTCGGCAAATGGATCTTCATGGACAGGTAGTGGAGAAAATATATAAAGTTATAATTACTATTCAAATAGGCATAATATGGTTAAACCGGCTTTTAGTCTACAAAGTTTTTTTTTGCCACACTGATTCTACAACAGTGTTAAGTTTCGGGAGTAGTAACGCAAGGGTACGCGAGGCGTTCCTACTTAAACCTTGACAATTGCGAAAACATGTGTAGCCGTCATGTAACATGTGTTACAGACCTCTATACGCGGCAGTGACCACGTACAATCAATTGGATTAATAAGCGTTTATAAGAATGGAAAGGTGGATTGAAGGACCCTCTCCTATTTTAGGTGGATAAATTTCGTAATCTATTTATTCCTTCCCCTCTGAATTTCGGAGACTAGCCGACCTTTTTTTTTTGCCGCCGTCACCGCCAATGTTGGGCTCTAAACCCAACAGTAGTTATATGCAATAATTATCTTTACTTATATTAATATTATGAATGCGAACGTTTGATATGTATATTTTGTTACTCTTTCACGCAAAAAGTACTGACTGAATTTGGATGAAATTTACACACAAATAGTTTATAGTCTGGATTAAAATATAGGACACTTTTTACCGTGATACATGACCCAAGCGGGCGGAACCACGAGAAAAAGCTCGTTTATCTATGTGCAATGAATATTGGCTTGTTAAGTAGTTGGATCGCATACTCGTTTGTTATCGTGATTTGCGAATTATCGCATATCTTCAATAAAAGGTTTTGTCGTTAACACAAAGTGGTAGAGAGCGGATGTTATTACCAAAACGACACGACTCTCGGCGACACGTGTTTCCTGTTACGGAAGTTGTTTGAGGGCGAGCTTTGCCAATTACGTAAGGTGTAGCTCAACCATTACCTTAATAACCGGATATGAAAAAACCGTATACACTATGTTACTTGTTTTGTAACGAGAGGAAGTGACGTAACGCGTCATCCTAATTAATGCTGACCTAATCCTAATCCTAACTATCCTGCCAAATATTATAAATATGAGTGAGAGTTTCTTTATTTTTAAGACTATGATGACATAACTACTCAACCGACCATCATGAAAACTTGCACACTCATTATTATACATCCTAACACTAATGTCCTTATCCTAATCTTAACTATCCTAACTCATATTATAAACGCTAATGTGAGTTTGTTTGCCTGTAACGCCTTCATGCTTTAACTACTCAACTGATCATCACGAAATTTTTAACACACATTCAAGGGTCCAGAAAAGGACATAGAGTGGCTATCATTCGAAAAAAAATTCTGGTCACAAGGGACAGTTATACATCTGTCCCTTGTGACCAGAATTTTTTTTGAATATTTTTGGATATATAACCTACGACACATTAATTCATATGTGTTCCACATACTTCGTAAAAGAGAATCAGAATAAAACTAATTCTATTACACATAATAAGACACTTCTTCCTTTGAGACACCAATAAATAGATAGCAATAAATTATCTTTTTAAAAGTATTCGTACAAAATATTTCTTTTATAACAAACATTATAACACACATAACTTCTGTAAAATACCAAAAGTCTCTTAATTAGGTTCCTTTATGCACAGACGCGAATAAATAAATTTGCCTTTTGTGCCTTTCCTAAATTCGCACACAATGTCTCGTGAAAGGCAATCACGCTTGCTGTTACCCCGCGTGATTGAGTTTCACCTTTCGTTTCATCTGATTAAATTGCGGTAGGCTGTACGCATCCGGCCGTTCTCGATTGAACGCGTATGTTTTACTGCACTTATGTAAGCCGCGTGAGAATATCAAAGGGAATAACTTTGTTAGAAGCAGAGTAAATAATATGAATATATTGCTGCTTCATATGAATAAACGCACAATTCAAAGCTCATCAATTTGAGGTAAAGATACATTTTTATCAAAAAAAAAGTATTATGTAATGTAGTGAAGTCATATTGATTTGTTTTTAATTAATAAAGTTAAAATTTAAACAATAAAAATTTTAATCGTTATTATTATTTTTCCTCAAAAAGACAATCATTAATGCGTTTTTCGGTTATTTTATTATTCAATCTAAGGAGCGATATATTCAAAACAGTCACATGTAAATGGTAAATACCACTTATTTACCACCTTTAAGATTACTTTAAGCTCGTAAGCAAAAAAGAACATAAATATTTTTTCAATAACGAGTATGAAGCTCTTATATGAGAATAGGTTCACATTTCAATTCAAGGATCAATTCTGTTTGTTATCTTCAACAGAAAATAATCTGTGCGCTATCATTAAAATTATATAAGAGTATCACATGCCTAGTTCGAAGAATTCACTTCGGTTTTCAGTTTAAGTGATGATCAAAAAGACAATTTCTTTCTAGACGTCGGTCTTAATATGTAACCATATCACTACATAGTATAAAACAAAGTCGCTTTCTCTGTCCCTATTTCCCTTTGTATGCTTAAATCTTTAAAACTACGCAAATGATTTTCATGCAGTTTTTTTTAATAGATAGACTGATTGAAGAAGAAGGTTTATATGTATAATAACATCCATTAAATAGCGGAGAAATACAGTTATTTTTAAGGTTTCTAATGTGTCGTAAATAACTACATTTTTTCCGCTTACATTTATATTATATGGCCCTTTACAGCATGATTTAAATGAATATTTTCGAAGATATTACAGATTTAAAAATTGCGAGACGTAGCATTTGTGGCGGTACCGGCATAAGGTACAGCGGCGGTACCGATAAAATAATAAAATAGACATCATTAAAGATATAAAATTTCGGTTAATGTATGTTACGTTATATTTCTTTTAAACGCGGGTGAAACCGCGGGCTCAGCTAGTTAAATATATTTTAGACGTTTTAAAAACACTGTTTTCTACTTATTCAGGTGGTACTTCAACCGGGAAGGTACCACTGTCAGACTTATTTCTAGCGTGAAGCATTTTTGCGTTTCGGTGGTAGGGTATGGTTGCCGGCTCAGTTATATATAAACCTACCATCTTAACTTTGCTTGCTTTTCATCCATGAGCTTCATTCCTCGAATGTGCGTTTTTGCCAATAGTCACCGTATGTAGTAAGTTTGGCAGAAGTACGCTGTTACCCATCTACAACATTTTGCCCCTTAGACGCCTCCTACGACATTCACGTTAAGAGGTAGTCATGCTACGAGTATCATAGCGACATCTCACGGTGCACGCTTGGTTTAATACTTTAACTATAAATTAAACTGTTTGTAAACGTCAAATCGGACTGTCCCAAAAAATCAATGGAAACAAAAACTGGGTCAAACATTACCCGTGAACCGGCGATGTCACTAGACGGACTCAAAGCAAGGAACCCTTAAGAAATCGATACTTAGGTATCAAGTAATGCCTCGGCTTACGTGTACCTTACGAATAACTCGCCTACTTTAATCTAAAAACAAGTATTTGTGTACATCCCATTTCTGCTAACAAATTTCATATTTACTCGTACCCTTCTTTTTCTTAGAAACAAGAATGTTTACAAACAATTTAAAAACATTTCGTTTTTTTTTCTAAGAAGTAAAAACGACGTAAATATTATTTATGCACAATATTACAATTTAATTTTAATATATTCGTATTAACAGTGTTAACAAAAACAAAAGAAACATGAATTATTCATATTGAAGTTAATTTGAATTTTTTTTGCCCGTTACGGTAATTATCCGATTGTAAACTGAAATAATTACATATTAAAAACGAGATAATCATCAATTAGTTAAATTGATATTTTTCCATCAGACTGAAGTAGCAAACGAAGATGCAGTCCACCTAATGGTAAGTGGCTACTTCCGCCGATGGTCATATAAGCCACCTGTGATCGACTTCACATAGAACCTCTGTTCTATATGAAGTCGATCACAAGTGCGTTGGTACTCCCGAGGACTAAGATGGTCGCCTTATATATAAGTGAGCCGGCAACCACATGCTTCCACCGAAACGCAAGAACAGTTTCACGCTAGAATTAGGTGTGACGATCGCCTGGTAAATTTAAAATTAACGATAAATAGGTAGGTTCATAATAAATTAATAATACTTCCTCCATTTTAACCACTGAAAGAAAGAAAGATACTAAAAAAATATTTCATTAGGTTAAGTATAAAAAGAAAAAAATAATAGGTACTAACAATTATCACAAATTTATTACTATATTACATTGACCGAAAAGGCTATGGATGAAGATTAAGCTACGGTCTTAATAAATAACTGTAAAAAACCGGCCAAGTGCGAGTCGGACTCGCGCACGAAGGGTTCCGTGCCATTATCTAAAAAAACGGTAAAACAATCGTGTTTCTTGTATGGGAGCCCCTTAAATATTTATTTTATTTTAATGTAATTATTTATTTTAAAGTGAATATAAAACTAAATATTCGGAGAATATTTTAAGCGTCTACTTGTTGCCGTTATTGATATCGAGCAAAGTAATCACGTTTGATGTGGCGTCCCCAAGGAGTAAGAGCTTGAGGTCATAACG
>MOOZ01000872.1:279835-293863 GCA_002930495.1 Cecropterus lyciades | reverse complement strand
CAACAGTAAAAATGATTCTGGTATCCCTTTGTTGCCGAAATCACCTTTAAAATTACCAGAACAAGTTTTACTATCGAGAAGTGATAGACCTAAGCGTACTTGTCGAATTAAAAATAATAATTAATAGTAAGGTTGTATGTATAGCCATCACTTTAAATCTTTTTTTTTGTTTACGCTTTATACGAAGCAGTTAGCATGAAACCTTATAATTGTTTTCCTTTATAATTTTAAGTATTTTTTTGTAATAGTCGTTTTTTTTTTTCTTCTCTCTTTATTATTTTTTTTTGTTGTCATAAACACATAATTTAAGAGGGGAGATGTTGTATATGTGGAGGTAGATTAATATTTTCAGTAATAAAATCCGTGCGCACCAATTCCGCCGTGTTCTTTATATTTCATTAAATATACCTAAATATCTTACTGTCTTCAACCAGCTTTGGTCAATCGTTCGGCTCCTCTGTTCCTGCACGACAACGTGCGATCTCATACTGCGCAGCAGACGGTCTCCAAGCTACAAGAGCTGGGGTTGGAAATTCTCCGTCATCTGCTGTACTCACCAGACCTTTTGCCTACAGACTTCTATTTTTTCCAGAATTTCGATAACTTTTGGCTGGAAAAAAATCAATACCCGAGAGGCAGTACAAAATGCCTTTGAAGAATTTGTTGCCTCCCGTCCAGCTGATTTCTTCAAGAAGGGCATAAATAAGCTACCAATGCGTTGGCAGAGATGCATTAAATGTATGGGTGATCACTTTCATTAATAGAAATAAAAATATAGAAAAAAATACGCATCATTTATTTTATGAAAAACGCAATTTCATGGGTAAAGACCATGTTACACATTGTTGACTCTTAACTGAATATGGCTGCCTATAGGCACTTAATAACAAATTGGGTTAGTCCTAAATGTCTAAATAGACCGGGTACAGCTCGTTCAATCTATCTAATGGTTTTGTGCAAATATGCGAAAAATGTGTACAATGTTGAAACATTGTTTATCTTTTTTTTGTGCATGTATTTGTTTTTATGAAACCTTCCTTACACTTAAATTTTATGAATCTTATACCCAATAGGTATTTTTGGGTGAAAGTAACTTATATCAGAATAATGGTCTTTCGCCAGATTAAGAAGCCAAATTTCAACCATTAGACAATCACTGTTGTATGATGAGATCCGAATAACTTTTACCAGCCTTTTGAACTTGACATATTTGAAAGAAAAGCAAGGAAAGGAAAAGGGCAATAAATCCCTTAGGCGAGTAGGTACGTACAATTTACGTCACACAGTCTAAAATCCCTTTTCACAAGTAAAGTCAGGTTTAACATTAGTATAGTCGTTTCTGAGATAGTGATAAACTAGGAAAAGTTTTGAACCCCAGAAACATATTATTTATTTACATTATAATACTTGCTATAATTTTAGTATATTTATCAACTAGAAATGCGATAAGCTGACACAATCTATTAGATTTGTGGCTTTAGTTTTCTCGCGATGGCTTAGCTTTCCAATGTCCTAACAATGAAGAGCGAATAAAATAAGCGAGGCTTTTGTAACCTATTTTAGAATCCGATAGGAGATTTTGGCATATCTATGTACTTAAGTTTTCATAATTTGTTCTAAAATTCTAAAGCCACGAGCGAGGTATAAGTCTGGGCTAAATTTCGTAAATATTCTCTTTATCTCAACACCTTTAAAACCACTTTTAAAGGCTATGGAGTCCTCTGTGGTTCAACTCCGGAATTACCACCGTTACACCTGTGTCTGCCTAATAACAGCAGTTAAGTGCTGCTGTGTTCTGGTTTGAGGGGTGTGGTAAGGTATGAAGTATGTCTCATACTTATCCGAGGCGTTCCATCTTAGTCCTCAGAGGTAGCAACGCATATGTTGCCAATATCAGGTGTGATCTTATCTGGGGTTGATTACATATGTCCATGGGCGGCAGTGACCACTTATTATAAAGTGGATTGTATGCTCGTTTGCTATTTATTAAACAAATAGTCGACACTGCTACCTATGGACGTCTGTAACCAACTTCATGTAGAACGCAATTCTACCTGGTGCTGATCACAGGTTCTCGATATTCAGATAGTCTTCTTTTATGTAATTTAGCGCGCATGAACTCCGTGCTAGAACTGGCATGGCCGTGATACCTCCCCACTCGATCTATATTCTTTTTTTATTAGACTGAAGTAGCAAACGAGCATGCAATCCGCCGGATGGTAAGTGGTAACTACCGTCCTACAATATGGACATCGGTAAGCTACTTCATATAGAACAGGAGTTTTATATAAAGTCAATCAATGATGCGTTGCCACTCCCGAGGATTGAGATGGTCGCCTCATATATAAGTGAGCCGGCAACCACACCCTTCCACCTCACGCAAGAACTACTTCAGGCTAGAAATAGGTGTGGCGGTGGTACTTTCCCGTTCGAACTACATTGGATCTACCACCTGCTGAATGATTGATGCATTCCACTATTTTAAACCTGCTACTGTACCAACAAAATAAAATTTGTGAGAGCTAAAATATTTTGATAGTAATAGCTGAAAAAATACCGTCATGTTTGCTGAAACCGAAGATTTAATTTAAATTTTGTTTACCCATCTACAAAGAGGAGTGTTTGGAATAGATTGGTTCCTATGATACATATGTAGATTCTAAATTTAAATTGAGTATTTTTTTATATGTACGACTACGAGACTATGAGATACATACGATGAACTTTACCATCTACCCATTATTGTCCCACTGCTGGGCACGGGTCTTCTCTCAGATCGAGAGAGTTTCAGGCCATAGTCCGCCGCGCTGGCCAAGTGCGATTTGGTAGACTTCACACACCTTAGGCAGGTTTCCTCACGATGTTTTCTTTCACCGAAAAGCAGTGATAATTAATTTCTAAAACGCACATCATTTTAGAAATAATCAGTGGTACGTGCCTGGGATTTGAACCTCGGACCCTCAATGAAAAGACCGAGTTTCAACCATTCGGCTCTCGCTGTCACTGCTCGTATCGTATATGTGATTTATCTTTAAGGTAACGCTTTGCTTACAGAAAATTAAACATACACAGTCCACATTTAAAAAGACCAAAAGCTGCACAGCTACCTAACGGCAACTGACAACGCCGGTGGGTAGTGTACCCACTGAGGGAATTGCCTGGGCAAAGAGGGGTTCCTCGAGGCCCGTAGACCTTGCGCTAGCGGCGAAGCCACGCCGCGGCATAGGATGATTATCTCATAACATTTAAAAAATAAATTGTATATATCGTACGACTTGAGAATATAATCACTTTCGTATGTTTTTTAATCAACAGATTCTCTTACAAATATATTTATTTGTTATATTTCTTTCCATTACAATTTATGAAGCGGGATTACTTGAACAATTTGAACCAATTTGAACATTTTAGAAGGTGGTAGAACTCGTTGTGGTTCGACTCCGGAAGCACCACTGCCACACCTACTTCTGCCTAATAACAGCAGTGTTATGCGCTGTTGTGTTCTAGTCTGAAGGGAGTCTAGTCTGTAGTAAGGGAGATATACTTTTTCGAGGCATTCCATTTTAGTTCTAAGGGGTAGCAACGCATCTGTGGCTAACCTTAGGTGAAACTTTGATACTATAAAAAAATCCTCCCTGGCTCCATCATTATTCCTTGGATACAGACAAGATGACTATAGATATAACTCTAATTCTTTCACGATCCAATCGGTTCGGCTTTCGAATTTTCTTCCTGAGAAACTTAGAAAAATGTACTTCAAATACTCCTTCAAAAAGAACGTTTGTGGTCACTTTACTAAACTGCTTCATAGTTAAGACAATTGTAAGTTACCACTTAAAGTGTTTTTTCTTTCATATATATGTATTTATTCTACCTTTATGTATATACATAGATGTATATATATTTACTATGCATCAACATTTTTATATACATTTTTTTCTCTACTTCCCTTTCACACGTTTCATTTTTTTTGCACCGCTTTTGATTTTTCTGCACTTCCTTAAGGTTGACTGACAGAAATGCTATAAAGCATTAATTGCGCCTTTGCCCATTAATATTTTTGTGGTCAATAAATATTAAATAAATAAATAAGATGGATCTAAATTGTTTGAACTACTAACCTGCTTGTTGTTGAGGAGTTCCTTTACCCACAGTACCTTGCCGTCCCATCTAGTCCAGTGGTCTCTTCTGTGCTCTGGTCTGAAGGGGAGAGGCGTTCCAACTTTGTCCTCAGGAGTACTAATGTATCTATGGTCGACCTCAACTAAGATTAAGTCTCTGAAGTTGATTACAGATATCCGTTGGCGGTGGTCAGTAACCATCATTTAGGGTATGCAACCCACGTGATGGTAAGTCGCAAATTTGCTACTCCTAAAGTAAAAAAGTTGCCCCTCCTCCTCCCGTTTTCCTCTATTTCGAGACCCCATTTTTAAAAATTATATAGCCTATGTAACTCAAACTGAGACGATTCTAATGATATGTCATACGTCACAATCTGTCAAGCCGTTTGGGCTGTAGCGCGTGCCAAAGAAATGGACATATGTACATACAACGAAACATACACAGAGACATACATGCGCTCGAAAAATATTACCCTCCTTTTGACGCAGTCGAGTAAAAAGGCTTAACTCATACGTGCTTTGAAAGTAAGTTCTATACAGTATTTCTTTAGTACGATTTTGAATAGACTATTCTTAGGCACAACGTGTGGCACGTGCCGCGTGCTTAATGTAGTGCTGCTTAAAGGGTTCTTGTATGAAGATAGATATTACGTTTAAATGAAAGTCATGTAGCGAGTTCCAACGTTTTCTAGTGAGTCTCTCTGACGTGAAAGATGAAAGATGAGTGTGTTTGCAGTTCCATTTGCAGTAATAAAATTGACAAGCGCCATTAGATAAGTCTGGAGTATAAAAGTTTACGATTAAGTACACTGTAGAATTCTTAGATACATTTAATGTAAAATAAAAAAAAAATATAACCGACTTAAATGACACAAAAAAGTAAAAAGTAAATTTAAATATCAGTATATTGGTTTATACATAGTCTCGAAATCAGCGCTCAACATATTTCGCTGCATCACAACGATGCGTACCTATGCGCTATATGAGCGCCGACTTGACCTTAGTCCTAGGGAGGAACAGCGCATCTGTGTTTGACTAAAGATAGAATTTCGGTTCTATGGATGGCTGCGACCACTTCCATCTGGTGGACTTGCAAGCTCGTTGAGTAATTTTATATAAATAGAAAAAAAGTACAATAAATACTGCGCCACCGACTCTAGTCACTAGTATAGTTGTGTATTAATATATGTATAAGGTGTTCGATTACGAAATCCTAAATATACTAGTCTTTGTCTTTGTCTTTGTCAAAATAAAAGGAATGTGTTTATCAAGTTCCATTATGCTGTCAATACTTTGCAAATTGATATTACATGTACGGTACCATTGGCATGGAAGACAAAAATAGCAGAAGACAAAAACATAATAAATAAAATATCAGTTTAATGAATAATTTATTTTTACCCGACTGCGCCTGAAGGGTAATGGTCTTCGAGCGTATATACCTCGATACCTATGTATATACCAGCTGCGCCCCACGGTTTCACCCGCGTATTCGTTACTACAAAGAAAACTAATTTATGTATTTATTTGGATAAGAATAAATATTATATTTATAAAACAACTTCGCAAATAATGCATTATTTTGGAACAAATTTGGTTAGCAAATAAAAGGGTACAGTACCTGAAAAGATAGACATATGCTGTCGCTGACTTTTTTTTAGAACTTTTAAAGGGGATCAATTCTGTCATATAATTTTTTACGAAACTTTAACCGTTTACGCAGCGCATGCAGCGGAAGCTCTCATAAGAAAAAAAAACCCTCGAATTTGAAACATTCTTTATTGGTGCTCCGCTCCTGCTGGTCTTAGCGTGATGATATATAGCCTATAGCCTTCCTCACTAAATGGGCTATCTAACACCAAAAGAATTTTTCAAATCGGACCAGTAGTTCCTGAGATTAGCGCGTTCAAACAAACAAGCAAACTCTTCAGCTTTATAATATTAGTATAGATGTACATATGTACGCTCCTTTGGCATGCTCCACAGTCCAAACGGCTTGAATTTTGATATATATTTTATGGTGTCGTTGGATTCGTCACAATAAAATTATTATATTGACACTATATATTTATTTACATATAAGCTTTATAACTCTTCAATATGTTGTGGTAAAAAATATCTTATGAGACTGAGAAAAAATAATAATAGAAATATCTATAATTTTTAGGATTTTCGTCTGTCTATCTGTGTGTGAAATGAAATGAAATGTCTTTATTTTGCTTACGCCTACGGGGGCATTTACAAATTTTCATTTACAATATTTTTTTTACACTACCACCGGATCGGAAACATGTAGAAATGGCAAATGGCGTGTTTGAAATGGTATCAAACTAAAACAAGATAATTAAGTTTAAAAAAATTAAATTATTATATTAGTCCGTATCGTGAGGTAACTTCAGTCATTACTTCAAAATTCAAATGGAATTGGATAGTATTAATTTTTGATGGAGCAGATTACCCACTCTAATTTGTAATAACTTTTGATAGACTACATTTCTCTATGAAAAGTATGAAAAGTATTACGTAAAGTCAAAGTCACTTTTCTAACATTGTTTTACGAGGCTCGTGGTAGGACCACTAGAGTAAGTACTACAAAAAGTCGATTAAAATTAAAGGTATAAAATTTCCGTTAAATGCAAGTCAATTGTCATGTTAGTTAATCGTCGTATTTAAAAGTTATATATTTCTTTAAACGCGGGTGTAAATTCTGGGCAAATAGTATAGAATATGTTCTGTGTGCATCAGACAGCGTGATTTATTAATGATTTGAAAAGTTCTTTCTATAAGGTGAAAAGAAAGGGTGTATTTACTGTTGTCACACCTATATTAACTGTATACATATATAAACGTGTTTATAATAAAATTATAGTGAGCTAAAACATTGTGTCTTTTCTAATAGTAATACAATATACTAATAATTTTTCTTTATCTTGTCAGAAACTATTATGTTCTAAATCTGTATAGAGGTCGCCACACTTTGTCCTTCAGTTGTAGACCTCTACGTTACATTTCTAACTTTGTTTGACTTAAACTTATAATAAACTGTTTCAAAATCTAATTTCAATATTTCAAAGATCAAATATGTGAGTGTGGGTCTTCAGACCGCCTACGCCAATTTTCCTTGGCCTTGAGTTTATAGTTTGAGAAATAAGCGACGCCCATGGGTAGAACATTGTTAATAGGGGTAAAGGCGACCTTATTTTTAGTGTCAATCTCCTGCAAATTGGTGTCAATTCTGTCCAAGGTTATTGATCTGGAGATGGTTGAAGGTACGACCAGTCAGTAATTTCGAAGTGGGTAAGCGATTAACCCCGAAAATCAAGATTTTGGTTCTAAAATAATAATCAGTGTTCATGCTTACAGCCCAGTGTAAGTTTTGGTGATAAATATCATTTGAACACTTGGTATTGTGGTTATCGAGGTCGGAGTTCGTTATGATCGTTGACGATTCTCTAGGAAAATCAGTACTGAATGTACTACAAATCAGTACTGAATAATTTATTTAGACGAAATATAATTAAAATCATAAATTGTATTAAGTGAGAACAATACATAATCTATGCTCTACGTACGATGAGGAAACTGAAGGAATGATGTATTTTTTCATTTCTATTTGTGCAGCTTCGAACAAAGCTATATGGCAGCTATGGAATTGTGACAATCTGACAGTAATAAATAACGAAAATAAATCACATTACTTCCCTTTTGTTGTCGACCTCTTGTAGATATCAAGTTAGGGATAAAGCATACGTACGATACGACGATGCGTCGTGCATGCGACGAGGTGCCACGATGCGATGTTGTGCTGTATAGATGTACGATTTGCACTATAATAAAATCACGACAAATTGTCGTATGAATTAGTCATGAAACCATAGAAGGACTCAGTCTTTCAGCGTTTTTGTCTCTGTATCTGTTCAAGAAAGAATGGAACAGGAGTTTGTGGGTTTGCACGATATTATTTCGCGACACGATGTCGCAACGTGTCTACTTACTTACGATGTAATGTCGTATCGTATATAAACATCATCATCAACCTATTATTGTCCCACTGTTGGGCTCGGGTCTTCTCTCAGAATGAGAGAGTTTTAGGCTATAGTCCACCGCGCTGGCCAAGAACGAATTGGTAGACTTTAAACACCTTTGAGAACTTTTTTTTTAGAGACCTCAGGTGTGCAGGTTTCTTCATGATGTTTTCTATCACTGTAAAGCAGTGATAATTAATTAATTATGTCATAATACGCACATCATTTTAGAAAAATCAGTGGTGCGTGCCTGGGATTTTAACCTCGAACCCTCGATTGAGATGCCGAGTTTCAACCATAAGGCTATCACTGTCCTCGCTATCGCTGCTCATATCGTATATGTGTTGTAACTAATGTGCCAGCAACACTTTACGTCCGACCTTCCATGGTTGCACATCATGGTGGCGACCGTCGTTGTCGTCTGCTGGTAGCAGACAGCGACAATCGTCTACATTGTCGCTCGTCTGTTACCTCCCTAAGTTAAGAGGCTCTCACAACGTGCGTCATATATTACGCTTCCAATATAGCTGATAACGATTGGAATTCGCTTCGGATTGCCGCCTACGTGAGTAACGTTATCAGAATATGTTATGGTTGTTTTCATTTTACACTTAAATCCACTTTGTAAATGACAATATAAAAAAGCAAAAAATCTTTGTACATGTGTGTGTACACCTATAAAAATCTGTACTCACAACTTATGCAACAAACAAATTTATTTTACAAAATGTTGACATTTCCATCTTCGAAATTTTATCTCTAAATATTTACATTATAAGTGCATATTTTATGCATCTGACTGGTTTATGAAGTGAACCTAGGTACATATATAAAGCAGTCAGTTCGGCTTCAGACGGCAGCGCTCGCCCGTGGACGCAATTCTGCGTGTCCGAGCGCTCACAGAGCAGGCCGTCTCCCGAGGCAGAGTAGTCTTGGCTATAAGCCTTGACATAGTTAACGCGTTCAACTCTTTGCCCTAGGACGCGATAAGGGCGGCACTCGTACATCATCGAGAGATCGTACATCGGACGTTTTAACAAGATCCGCGTCCTCAGCCAGAGGGCTGAACTCTCGAATGAGACGGTTGCAATGCTTCGTTGGAAATCTAGATAGCGTTGATGCGCTGGCGCGACAGACTGCGGGAGCCACAGAACGTGCGTCAACGAGTCGTTAGCGCCATCTTTCCCAGCTACCGGGCCTGGATGAGGAACAGAGGTCGCGCCACCTACCGACTGACTCAGATGCTCACCGGACATGGCTGCTTCGGTGAGTATCTGAACCACATAGGCCGATAGAGGTCTGCAGTATGTCAGCACTGCTGACACGACCAGGACTCTACGCAGCACACTCTCGAGTCCTGCCCTTCGTGGGAGTCTGAGAGGCGGGTTCTAGTCAAGATCGGGAACGACTTGTCCCCGGCGGCCGTCGTCGCTGCGATGGTGCACTCCAGGGACGCATGGGACGCAGTGACCTCCTTCTGCGACACTGTCATGTTCGCGGAGGAGGGCGCCTGCAAGCGCTGAGGAAGGCCACCGAGGGGGTTTTTGTGGGTAAAAATCCCACATAATCCGGAGTCTTTCCCAAGGCTTTGGTGTATCTTTAGTTTCCCCCCGTCACCAAAAAACAAGGTACATATATAAAGTGGGTGTGATTACATTTCCTAAAATGATACTTTCAAAAATATACTTCTATTTCAGATTAAACATTCAGTAGACTACACAGTTGATGTATATAATAATATTTTATAGTACGTTTTTTTTCGATAATAATAGTGTTATGAAACGGACGTATGAGACGGATGAGAGTGACAACAAAATGCTTGACGGGTTGAGTATAAGTTCGTACTAATTTAAAATTACAAGAACATAATTTTATTTATGTGTATATGTAAATACGAATATATTGTAAATATTCATAAACTTAATAGTGCATCAGAATAGCCTTGAAGAAAGTTGATCATATAAAATTAGAATAATATATGAAAAATATTTATTTATTCAGTAGATCTTCCTCTAACGTGTCCTCCATGAGACGCTCAGGTGTGGAAGTTTTATGTAATCATATCGGTTTTCCGATAACCTAAAGAAAAACCTTCCGTGTAATTCAATTACATTGGAGTGTGTTGGAGTTTGGGAAGTTTAAATTACATACTATTAAGCAATACTGCAAGGTTTTCATTTTTGACATGATAGGCAAACCCTTCGTGGTTCTATTCTGGAACACCTACAACTATTTTACCCGACTGCTTCAAAATGATGCCTTTCTTTTTGAAGTTTACCGGCGAATGTATGTATGTCTATTTCTTTAACATACTCTACAATTCAAATGGATTGTCGTTTTATTTCTATCCGAGTGCTTTTAATGGATGGCAATATTTATGTTATACTGTACATATACTGTACAGTTCAACGGTTTACACTGTTCAGTTCAAATCCAACGGCAACTGATTAGACAAAATTTCTCAATTTTGTCTAATCAGTTGCCGTTGGATTCATTTCAATGGTCAGGGTGCTATGGGCTTTATAATTTTTAAATATGACACTTGAGAACGAAAAAAAATGCGGAAGGCGATCTTATTTTTATTATACCAAGATATATAACAAATTAATAATATTTATTGCAAATATTAGAAAAACAAACAAAAACGGATTGCTTAAAAATAACTAAAAACGTCTAACAAGTACTAAAATATAATGTGTAAATAGGAATTACATATGTATAATAATATGCAGGCGGGGACAAAACAAATAGAGTAAACTGCCAAAACTATGTTTCACATCGATTGTAGTACTCGGTTGACCTTTCCAGTCTATAATTTTTAAGTAGTCTGGATTGAGGTTTTAAAATAATTATTGCCTAATAAAAACAGTGTTAAGCGTATCTAAGATCTACCGGAGTACAACCAGTGTAGTTCGATCAGGGAGGTACTACCACGACACCTATTTCTAGCGTGATGCAGTTCTTGCGATTCAGTAGAAGCAGCTACTGGCTCACTTATACATGAGACAACCATCTTAGTCCCCGAGAGTAGCAACGCATCTGTGACCGACTTCAGATAGGACCCCTGACTTTGATAAAACGTGTCCAGGGGCGGCGGCAACCACTTACCATCAGAACTACATGCTCGTCTGCTACTTGTATATTATGTAAAAGAGTTTCGTCCGTAAATGTCACCGACAAACGACACAGTTGTCTCAAATATCTTATTGATGACTTTAAAAATAAATATATTTAGTATCCAATACAGTTGTGCAAATATGTACAAATTATGATGAATAATATTGCTAAGTTCATATAGTGTTAATAAATATCGTATAAATAATTTATATACATATTTTTATCTATTCGGAATCTCCTTAAGTTCTTATCTTTTACAAGAATTTAAAATAAACTTGGGAAGTTAAAGACGGATTTAATCGCGGTGAAGCCTTGAAAGAGGGTTATTAGTTTAATAAATAATGTGAAGAACATAGAAAAATAGGTGTTTAATCGAAGAAGTTTCCCGAAGAGTTCCGTTATCTATAAAACAACTGTAAAAAGTACGTTTGTTGTATGGGAGTTCCCCTTAAAATTTTATTTTATTTTGTTTTTATATCATCTGTTAAAATTTCAACTGTCTAGCTATCACGGTTCATAAGATACAGGTTGTTGACAGACAGACGGACAGATGAACAGCGGAGTCACAGTAACAGGAACGCGTTTTTACTTTTTGGGTACGGAACCCTAAAAATGGTCTCAAGAAGTGCAGTTTTTCGGTTATTTTTCCTTACTCATACTACTCAGCCGTATATTGTCCCCTGAATTTTTTTTGATCAGTTTTTTTTTTTTATATTATGTCTATTAAACTTAATGATATTAAAAACATTGTTCCTCTTGATATATATGAATTGGTATAAGCAATTTCAGTCAAAAAAAAGGCTTGACATTGACGAGGGGAGAGTAGAGCACTATCATATAAGGCGACCATCTTAGTCCCTAGGAGTGGCAACGCATCTGTAATCGAATTTATGTAGAATCTGCGCTGTATGATTGGATTGCTGTTAAAACTAGTTTCATTGTGACTACTTACAAGGCTAAGCTTAAGATTCGATTCGAAAAAACAAACAGAAAGAACGACAAGCAGGAATTAGAAATGAAGATTGTTTGTTGAATTTGTCATGATTATTATTACGGATTATTTATTGCATTTAATATTTAATGCATAGTGTCTAACCTACATTTAATTCTTTAAGTAACAAGGAAATAAAATGAAAGTATTATCGATACAAAAAGTAGTTTCAATTAAATTACTTTTATATCGATATTTAAAGGTTTCAAAAGTATTCCATTAATTATCTGGAATCGGGTGCTCATTGAACCAGTTTGTGGGAATGCCTTTAAGCCAGATTTATTTGAGCTTGCGACAATTTTTGTTTTTAAAATTCCTTAACTTGTCATCAGTTATTTATAAATTTATCTACTTTAAATGGGAATAGTTAATGCGTTGTAATTACTTGAATTATTGAAGTATAAACTTTTTTGGGCACGTTGTTTTATATTTACTTTTTTCAATGATTTTTTAAGATTGCAAATCATTTAAATGTACACACAATAATTGAAAATCATATCACGCATCTTGGATTTGTTAAAAAGCTCGATATTTGGGTTCCGCACGAATTGAAAGAAATTCAACTTAACATTTGTGATACGTATTTGATACGTAATAAAATGGACTCTATTTTGAAGCGAATTATCACTGTTGATGAAAATGAATCGTCTACAGTAATGTTGGTCGGATAAGATCATGGCCAAGCATAATGAAACAGCACAGACCACATCAAAAGCTGAGTTGCATCAAAAAGGATTATACTGTCAATTTGGTGGGATTACAAAGGTTTTGTGTATTTTGAGCTACTTCTAAAGAACCAAACGATAAATTCAGAAGTTTATTGCCAATAACTTGTAAAATTGGAGAAAGGAATCAAAAAGAAAAAGCCAGAATTGGCAACTTGCAAAGAAATCGTGTCCCACAATCCGACAATGCTCGACATTGCGAGGTTGACACATTGGATCCTAGTAGGCGAAGAGATTTTACATCTCTCATACAGCCGCGACCTTGCACTATCGGATTATCATTTATTTCGAAGTTTTTAAAACTTCTTAAAGTGTAAAAAAATCAGTAATGAATGACCTCAAACCGCACTTGGCTGTGTTTATTTGTTGTCAATGACAAGAAATTCTATGAGCGCAGGATTTTTAAGATAACTGATAGATGGCAAAAGGATATCGAACGGAAAATATCTGACTGATTAAAGTTTACTTTAAATATAGAAAAAATGAGTTTTATGTACAGATAAAAAAAAATACACGCGTAACTTTTCAAGTTTTCATTTTTCACTCCCGGAGTGCCGACAAAAATGAAAATTCACTGTTGTGTTTTTTAGTATAATTATATATTATATAATTATTAAAGAAATGGGTGACAATCAAAGTTACGAATTTAAAACCTAACAATTTTATTAATACCAAAGACTAATCTAAGCTCGTGCCACAAAACAAGAACTAATTTCAGCTTCAATACACATGTATGACAGATGCGGTTGCGGCGCCAAAATAGCTACCTACTTCATGTGGTTAGTTAGTCCTCAATAACACTGAATTAAGTTTTGCGGATATGGCCTAGTGGTTGAATTTTAAGTTCATAAGGGATTCAAGGTTAGAATCTCAGACACCTGATTTTTCAAAATTATTTGCGTAATAGAAATTTATTATATCTTGCTATAACATCAAACATGTATTAAAAAAACTACAAACGAAAAAGTTTAGTTATTTACGAAAAAGGACAAATAAGAGAATATAGGCATAACAATCCAGAAAGATGTCATATAAAAGTGGAAATACAT
>MOOZ01000872.1:262399-275989 GCA_002930495.1 Cecropterus lyciades | reverse complement strand
TTTTTAACTTTTTTGCTTGCGTTGAACTTTGTTCTGAAAGCCGGTTGCCTAATCTAGCGTGGGATTGACTGAAAATACAATTGCATTTAATACGAACTAGCACATTCAGTATGCGAAAACAGTTGCCTACAATCCATACATGTATTGTACATGTATGTATAAAAGAAAGCATTGTGTGTTTGTAAAAAGAAATAATAAAAAATTGTTTGTGTATTGAATGGGTATAGGCTGTGTGTTTGAGATTGCATCAAAACAAAAGTTCTGTATTTAATTTAAGGATTGTGATATGTATTAGTGTAAAGTGTAAGTATAGTATTGATCGTAAAATTATTAAAGATTAATATCTCGAGGTATGTTCCCTTACATTAAATTCTACATCTATATTATATTAAATTGCGTACTCTACCAAAAGTTATACTAAAATTAAATTTATTATAACTATTGAAACCGCCGGGTGTAGCTTGTTACTGAATACAATAACATTTTGTTTTATGTAATAAAAGTTTCAAACGAGCACGGAAAATAAAACCGGGTACCTTGGCTGTGGTCAATCCACAGCCAAGATACCCGGTTTTATTTTCCGTGGATTGACCACAGCCAAGGTACCCGGTTACAAAATTATATTTAGTAACGAATCGTCTCTATTGAAAGGACGATATTATTCATTAAGGAAATTGAGATCGAACATAAAATTTCAGTTTCAATTTCTTTTTCTTTAAATTCGAGACTAATGTGATTTTTACCCGAGTGTGTCAGAAGGAGAGTAATGTTTTTCGAGTGTATGTATATATGTATGTCTTTTTCTTTGGCACGCACTAAGGCCTAAATTGGTTGATAAAATGAAACCTAGATCATTCCAAAAAATAAATAAATTTCCAATTAATTCAAAATTATATATATTAATATTTATTGGAAATAAATTTCCAATAAATATTATAATACTTTTATGTTACTATTCTGACGAAAACTAATAAAATACATCCATAAAAAGCGTTAAATTAAGTATATTTTTACAAAATTGCAGCTTTAGCGGTCGGGTCTTCTGTTTTCATAATAATTTCTTATTTAGTATGTTATGGCTTTGGTAAAGTGATGTATTTCGTCAAAAACCAAATAATTAAATTGTTAAATATTGCAACGCTTCCATCGTAGAACATTTAAGAAAGGTATAATTGTTATAAACGACTTAATTAAATTTTGAACCGTTTTGTCATCGTATTCACAGGGAAGACTGTTATGTAAATTAATTATATTGAATTTTTATTTTCTATACTTAAATCTAACGAAAAGGTAGACGGGCTACCTGATGGAAAGTAGTTACCGTTGCCTATAGACATTTGCAACAACAGGGGAGTCGCCAATGCAATGCCAGTCGGCATTGCATTGAAGGAGAGCTCATTACGCACCTTTTTTTAAGAGCCCCATATCATGAATGTAAATATTATAGTTTTTATGTTGCTCGTTACAAAATGCTAGAAGTATTGCAATCACCTAAGTACTTTTGTACTTACTTTACGTACTTTACAATGTAAATAAACAATTATTTTCGTTTACACTTACTTATCACTATAGTTTACTATTTAACTTTTTGTTATTTAAATCGAAATTTTAGTTAACGGTTTTGGTCCTGCTTTTCTATTATTCATTAGTAACGTCCCAAATGACAGCAGCCCTTATTATGAATTCTACCCCGACACGGCGTAAGACAGGTCGTGTCTATAATTTATTTAGATGGTTCTCCTCCGTCCACTAATATCCATTGTGAAGAGTTATTGATAGATCTTGCATTCTGAGGCTCATGATATTAATTTTTTATCAGCGATTTTTTTTACATCTAACGTGAGATGTTTCATAGTACTCAAATTGAGCTTTTAGATCTATTATTAATATTCTCAGCGATATATTAAGATTGAATCTTCCGGAAACAAGGTGGAACGAAGTACCATCACCGTACCATACCATATTTCTAGCTTGAAGCAGTTCATTTCGTTGGAAGGGTGTGGTTTCCGGCAGGGTTTCATTAGAGTGGAAATTTTTAGCATTAAGTTTAGACTTCAGATAGAATCCTGTTAAAAAATTGTCCATAGATACTCTGTAATCAGATCCATCCATCCATCAGCCTTTTGAGGTCCACTGTAACCAGGTAAGGAGCACTAAGTTTGTCTTGGAGGGTGGTTTTGTTTCTAACATAGGAATAATTGTAGCATCAGATCACTGCAACTTGATATTAAGATATTATAATACTGCACCAATTTTCCTACTAAATCTATGCAATTTAGCAATTTAGCATAGCTCGTATGTCACGGTACATACATGAGTAAAAGCAAAATTCAGATATTCCAGCTCGTTCCACTTGTGAACAATTAATAAAACAAGCCTGTTTAAAGTCTCACAGGGGGCCTAAAGAGTAAGTTGTAATGCTTGGTATTAGTGTCTCTGTCTTATCATACTCTTGAGACATATCTCAGGATTTAGCAGGACTCTATGTATACGGCAGAAATAATAAGTTTTTTTCATTACAAACAACAACAAAAAAGTCTTTAAATTAGCCTTTTTTTATAATTCGGAAGTAGCAAACGAGCATGCAGCCCACCCGAAGGTAAGTGGCCACTGCCGCCCATGGACATCTGTGATTAATCCTAGATAAGATCAAAGTCTCACCTAAGGTTAGCCACAGATGCGTTGCTACCCCTAAGGACCAAGATGGAATGCCTCGGAAAATCTTAAAAAAAAGAATGGTATGTCTCCCCCACCACATCCCACAGACCAGAACACAACAGCGCATAACATGCTGTTATTAGGCAGAAACAGGTGTGGCGGTGGTGCTTCCGGACCGGCTTTCGAACCACATGGAGTTCTACCACCTTCAAACGAGGCTACGAGAGAAAATAGATAATATAAGAATAATAATATAATAAGACATATTTTTTCAAAAATCATGAAAAATCAATTAAGTTCATCACTGCAGCCCATATTTGGACACCTCATATTCGCATACACCAAACTTCGTACAATCTTCGAAGAAATCTTTAGCGTGATTCAGACAGAGGTGATTTAGTATGACAGCGTCATCTAGTTGTAGCGCCAGCAACTGCTTTCGTAACGCAGTTTCGTTTCATCGAGTTCCAGATCACAGCGATTTTAAAAAAGTTTCACTTCGAATATTTTTTTTTATTACAATAAAAACGATCGATCTTAAATTGCCGAGTGAGGCATGGTTCGCAAAACACTGCCGACATTGACTTGCCGTACGACGAGACTTAATAAACCTTAATAACCCAAGTGAATTTAATTGAAGATCTTATCCAAAGAATGTAAGGGACATTACTTATTTACAAAGCCACTTTATCCGTGGACAAGGGCTTCTTACGGAATTTTTATGGCATTACCTTTCGTGATTGGAACAAAAGGAAAATGGGATCCATATTCCTGTAAGCTGTCGATTTCTGTAAGAACTCTTGACATGTTTTACAGATAATATGTGAGTAGAGAAGTTATAAGTCTGTAGTTTTGTAGTATACTAGCTTTTGCCCGCGACTTCGTACGTGTGGACTATAATATTATTCCTTAGGGGTGGAATATAAAAATGCTTTCTTGGTAGATGTATACATCATAAAACAAACCTATTGTCCAAATTTCACGGTTCTAGCTATTGTAGTCTCGGCTTTGCAATATCTAGTCAGAAGTGTATTCACCTCTTTCCTTTCGTTTTTATACATATAGGAAACAGTAAGCTATTCCTACGGCTTATATATGGAGGAAATATGTTAATTTGACGATTCTTAAAAAAATATTCCTAAGGCTTTTTTGGTAAATGTTTAGATTATAATATATCAAATCCGCGATAATATTTGTCTAACTAAAATCATACTCTCGAAAAATTTGCTTAATAATAAGAAGTTGTGGTAGAACTCCTTGTGGTTCGACTCCGGAAGCACCACCGCTACACCAATTTCTGCCTAATAACAGCAGTGTAACGCGCTGCTGTGTTCTGGTCTGAAGGGTGTGGTAAGGGAGACATACTTTTACGAGGCATTCCATCTTAGTCCTCAGCGGTAGCAACGCATCCCTGGCCAACCTCAGGTAAGACTCTAATCTAATCTTATCTGGGGTTCACTACAAATGTCCATGGGCGGCAGTGGCCACTTACCATCTGGTGGACTTCATGCTTGTTTGTTACTTCCATACTATAAAAAACAAAATGGTAAAAATGGACCGCGGATTCCTGACTATTTTATTGTTATGTTTTTGTTCTGCGGTGAGCTCTGTATTCATCGATTTCGCTAAATCTATTGATAAAAAATAGATAAGGATCATGAAAAACTCTGAACCACTGTTACATATATGCATGTTAAGTAACAGAACAGATTAATTATCCAGAGATAGAATCCATTTAGAAACCGATTTTATGGTTGGGATTACGAAATGATATATTACATCTGATAACATAATTTGTTGCCTATAATAAATGGACGATTAAGAAATTTCAATAGGTCGAATAACTTAACATATTAAGTCATAAACAAATGTTAACATACATACGGCTCCGTCTAGCTCTTTATTTTAGCAAAGTGAACGGTTTTCAATTTTATCTTTTTATTAACCCCCGACGCAAAAAGAGGGGTATCAAATCAGGGGCCATAACAAATAACTTACACTTATACATGTTTTATCAAAATCGGCCTAGCCATTTACTAGATAGATATAGGGATTAAAGTGAGGACGAGAAATTCAATTTTGTCAAATATACCCATATGGGGTATCAAAATGAAAGGGCATGACGGGTATGCTATAATTAAACATGTTTCATTAAAGTTGGTTGAACCATTTAGTAGATATGAGGGCAAGATAGGGATGAATAATCAAATATTGTCAAATATACCCAAGTAGGGTATCAAATGAAAGGGAATGAGGTGTATATTACAATTAGACATGTTTTATCAGCACCGGATAAGTCATTAAGCATGTATAAAGCGAAAGTTGGGATGAATAATCGAATATTGTAAAATATACCTAAGTAGCGTATCAAATGAAAGAATTGACGTATACATAACAGAAATTATCCATTCTATAAAGCTATAAAGATAAATAGGCAACCATTTAAAAAGTCGAAAAACATATTTATAGATGAGTCATCAAATTCGAGTGAGTTACACCTAGGTATATTTTAATTTGCTGGTTAAAATTGTACTACAATATCACGGCAGGGTACTGCTAAGTTTAGAGACTAGATACCTACCTTTTTTTTGTAACGAGGGGGAAACCTTGAAAAGGTACCCGACGCCGTGGGAGCGACGGCAGGTTATGTGGGATTTTTACCGTACTAAACCCCTTGGGGGCCGTCCTCGGCGCTGCTAAGAGGACTCCGGGATCTCCAAAGAATGCAACCGGAGTCCTTTGAGCGCGTTGCCCCATCGGACTCCACCAGGTGAACGGCTGGGCCCACCGCACCGTCTGGTTTTTACAACGGTATGCGACCACACATTCTATATATTTAGAGCTAACATCAGTTTTTATTTTTTACCTGAATATTATTATTTTCAACACTTTGTAATTTGTAATTTTTATGCGTGACAAGTATATTTTTTAGACAAAATTATTCGTATTTTTAACACGGGCTCCATTACAACTCTTTCGTTTTACATTAACATTATTTTACATTAGTTGGCATTTTTCAGTATTGGTAATATGATAGACAAGCGATAAAAATGAACTAGGTGTGTCTTTAATTTTAAATAATATTCACCCTCATCATCTATTTCGCAGAAGGTACTAAATTATCTAAGGTGCTCAAAAGAGCTTGAAATTTTTCGAAACTATTTTAAACTTATCATCTTATTATTATCAAATTCAACTTACTCCTGGTCCACTGGGGACTGATCTCCTCTTAGAGTAAGATGGATTAAACGCTCATTCACCACGATGGCCAAGGTAGACCACACATTTTGAATTATTTTGTATAAAATTAAGTTTGTCTAGGTTTTCTCACGACGTTTTCCTTCGCCTTGTCTTTTTAAAATTGTCACTAAGCAATACAGTTTGAATATAAAGATTTTAAGTGTGTCAATTCGATGTTTGGTTTTTAAGTCTAATCATGGGGTTTTTCCGAACGAAACCTGCTCGACAGTCGTTTACTCGTTTAGCATATAGGTACCTACTATTTGGAACTTTTACTACAATAATTTCGCCGCTCGTCTCTGCGGTCATTGCTCGCCACTCCGGTCATTACTTGTCGTAAGATTTGAATCCCATTTTTAAATCGAATACCTTTGACAAAGGATACCAAAAAAATTTGTCAAAAAATAAAATCGACTTAAATATCACAACAAAGTTAAAAATAATGGTAATAAATTTTGGATTGTTACATAATTTCCAATTTCGATCCAAAAAAAATGCTTAATAATAACAGCTTATAGTTTCTATGGTCAAGATGTGAAGGGTGTCCAAAACATACTTATAGCGTTAAAAAGTATATTATGTACCTATCACCACTACATATAAAAACGATTATATTTATTTACCAGTTATCATATTATTAATATTATTATTATCGAAAATGAAATATTATCAGTTCATATCCAAATTACCTATATATAATCACCTATGGAATAATGAATATTGTACTAACACAGGCATTCTCGAAGTGGAAAATATAACTGTTGGGGTACGTCAGTTATGTTTAGGGGTACATGAAAAACTACATAGTGGAAACTTGCAAGATCATGCGTGTTGAAGGCGTGATAAAATCAATGCATTTTTTTACCATTTAATTTACATTAAGTTATCTTTTATAATATCGATTTAATTTAAATAAAAATATAGCCTCATCCAACATTATGTTCTTGTTTTTTACTTATCAGTGAATTAGTTAGCAGTCGGGTTTTTTTTACATTTTTAACAATTTATTTTATTAATAAAATACATAATTTTTTCTGCCTATAGCAAGTATTGTAAATAAAAAACGCTTTCAACACTCATAGCCGTACACTAGGATTTTGTCCCGGTCGTGGGTACCATGGACACACAAAGACGAATACACAAACACTCAGATACATAATAGAATGTAAATTCATCATTCCGTTCTGGTCGGGAATCGAAGCCGGAACTTACTGCGTGTCAGACCGGCATGGTGACCGCTCCGCCACGGGGTCTTAAAATACAAAACACGCAGGTTGTAAAATAGTTACGATGTTTGAAAAAAAAATAGAGTGGAATTGAGAACCTCCCCCTTTTTTGAAGTCGGTTAAAAATCTAATAGGGCTCGAGGGGTCGAGGGTAGGGGTTCGAGGTATAACTTGGAGAGATCCTTTTATATATATATATATACAATGATATATATTATGTGTCACATAAATTAGCAATATGCATCTATATCGACTTTTTATTGCTTGCGCTGACTAAATTTATGCTCGAAATTGCCGTGATAAATTCGGCTATTTCCAGAGCAGAGACAACTTAAAAGTAATTAAACTGCAATGTTTTATTTAAATAACAAGTTTGTTGATAATTAAGATTTTATAGTTAGTATAACTACCGTACAATAAATTGCAGCGTTGCATGAATAATAACACAACACAAAAACGCATTTTTTTACGGGAGAGCCAGTTAAAAATTAAATAATGCTTTATTTCATCTTTTTGAAAATGAAGTAATGAAGATCTAAAGGCCATTAACCACAGCGGAGTACCAAGTATATAATTCTAAAATAATTAAAATAAAGATAAAACTAAGTCTTTAAGTAAAATTTATAAAATTTGATTATTTATAATATGGTTATTTATGCAAAACAGCGAAATATACATTTATGACGCAGAGAAAGATTCAAAATTGAAATATTCATCACTCCAAGTATTTATTACTTGACAACCCAAATTGTATAAACCTTTTCTCGTGTCATGGTTGCCCTCTCTCGTATTATAAAGATAAATGTCATTAATGAGCGTGACGACACATTGATAAAAGATGGTAATCTTAGTAAAGGACTTGGCTATTATGGGAGAATTGTCTGTGCGGATCGGTTTGGCTAGTTTGGATGTTTTTTTTTTTATTTACACTAATGGAATCACAAGTTTTTTATTTTCACTTCATATTTTAATCATTTTGTTGGATGGTGACCGAAGGTCGTTTTTTAATAATAGGTCTTTACCTATGAAATTGCCCTTTTTATGAAATAAATGAAGCGTATTTCTCTGTCTATTTTTTATTTTTATGAATCAAAGTAATCACCCATACAATCAAAGCATTCTTGGTAAAGCATTGGTTGCTTATTGATGCCCTTCTTGAAGAAATCAGCTGGACGAGAGGCAACAAATGCTTCAAAGGCATTTTGTACTGCCTCTTGGGTATTGAATTTTTTTCCCGTCAAGAAGTTATCCAATTTCTGGAAAAAGTAGAAGCCTGTAGGCGCATCGTCTGGTGAGTACGGCAGATGACGGAGAACTTCCAATCCCAGCTCTTGTAAGTTGGAGATGTGCAGGAGCAGTGGAGCCGAACGATTGACCAAAGCTGGTTGGAGACGTGAGAGCTTCTCCATTATAGTGTTCAGTTCTTGACAGCACACATCTGCAGTAATGCTCATCCCGTTTGTCGTATCCCATCCGTATCCATTTGTCAAGCTTTTTTACCTTGCCAATTTGACGAAAATGGACCAATATTGTTTTGATGCTAAAGTCGGAAGCTGCTGCTAATTCAGCCGAAGATTGAGTATCATTTAGCTTCCACAATCGTCTTTAATTCGTCATTGTAGACCAAAGTTTTCGAACGACCACGGGGTTCATTTTTCAGGTCAAAATTTGTAGAACGGAAGCAGGCAAACCAATAGCGGGTGGTGCGGTCGTTTGAAGTGTTCGCTTCGTAAACGTCGTTGATGTTGCGTGCCGCTTGTGCCGCTTTGTTGCCACGATGCTACTAGATATGTGCCGTTACATCATAATCGTTAAAATTAATTTAATATGATATAATAATAATTATAAAATTACTAATATGTAGAAGCAAATTTAGGTTTGTTTTATGAAATCGACGGTTTTATAGTTATAAGTAATTAAAATAGTAAACTGGTATAGAGTCTATCAAGAAACATTTAATTGTAAATTCCGGAACAAGAACTCTACAAAATTTATAATATTCGTATTTTAAATATTTTTAAATAATTTCTGACTAGTAGTGAGTTCTCTAATGGGTTTCAAGGGAACTTATTAATAATTTTATGAAGAATATTTTGTGTATTTGTGCGGTTTCGTGATATCTCTCTCGTTTGGATCGTTAATAAAATAATGTTCATAGTATGCAGATTTCATACGTGGATTCCGCGAAGGTGTAAAATATGATGATTTTAAGTAGCTTATAGAAACAGTACGCCTACTTTAAAATTGTTGACACATTTATTATGTTTGTGTAATACATTTCAAACAGGAAGATAATGTTTTAACCGTAATAATATGACATAGGTAAACTAATGCATTTGGATAAAGTTGGGGGTCACAAAGCCGTCTAATCATGATAATTCTACAGCGATTCGTATATTTGTTACAAAAACTAATAGCCAGGTTAAATAAATTAGCATATAAATATGTGAATTATGTAAATTTTAATATAAATGGTAACTCACTGACTGACACATCAACGCACGGCCTTGAGTATTATGTCTGGGAAGATTATGGAAAAGATTATTGGTTACATCTTGTTAAATCGTTATTCGTTAAATTAACCGCTTACACGAATATCGGATGAAAGAAAAATATCGGTCGTCGGAATCTCTATTGTAATTTTTTCTTTCAAATGTATAATAATCATGTTGTCGTAAGATACTTATTGTAAATATTAATTGCCTTATTTCGTTTAATGTTGCCGTTTCGTGCTAAAACGAAAACGTTTTCTTGATTTTACCATATTGAGGAAAATAACTGAAATTTGCAAACTATACTGAATACCGTTATTACGTATTATGAAATCAAAAACCGTAGGCTATTAATTTTGGGAAAATGACACCGTTGCGTAAAATGTCTCTTGTACAACACTTGGCATATTAAGATGTGATAATTTTACTAATATTATAAATGCGTGTGTTTCTCTTTCTTATGACCTGGATTAGCACATAGGAAATCCATTACCGGAGTAAACGCAACCAAAGTTGGCGGAGCCGCGAGAGTAATCATTATAATTTTAGGTAACTTTTTCAAACGAACGAAAAATTAAGCATTAGTATATTGAAGGTGAGATGTGAAAATACAAACCTATAAAAAGCACAATTGGAGTCTATTGAAAGTTATTCTTATTTTTTCACCATATGTAATTTATTATTAAATTGGAAGTAACAAAGTATTAACTAAGTATTTTAACAATAAAATGCATAAAAGTATAAATTAAATGTAAAAAGAAACAAATTGCCAAATTAAATATAAAAAGCTGCGTCCAAATTGCTGTCCCTAGGATGAGTTCCCAGAATGCTGGCAACATAGATAATGTTGAATAGCGTTGAATAGAAAGGCTAATTCGTTGACCGAAGTATGTACCAGCATTTTGATCATTCGTTGACTCTATCAAACGTTTGGATAAATGCTTAAAACATTATTCAGCATTTAATTTTTTTACACATTTTTTCACCTCAATAAATGTGTAACATTAACATTTGCTCAGTGATATTTTTAATTTAATTCAAAATAATTTGTTTCCAGGTACAAAGAAGATGTGATCAATATCCTTAATTATGGATACCGAAGACGAAGAACTAGTGTTCACGAATTGGACTAATGGAACTGCTGAGACAGCCGCTTATTCGGAGCCGGATTCATTAGACTTGATAGTACCGTTAACGATTACCTACGCCATTATAATTATAACCGGAGTCTTAGGAAATATAAGCACATGCGTGGTAATATCAAGAAATCGGTCCATGCATACGGCCACAAATTTTTACCTATTCAGTCTTGCTATATCTGACCTTCTCTTGCTTATTTGTGGGCTACCTTTAGAACTTTATCGATTATGGAATCCGCTGACCTATCCTTTAGGCGAAGCACTATGCATCACTTTGGGGTTGATATCGGAAACATCGGCAAACGCCACTGTGTTGACTATAACAGCGTTTACGGTCGAGAGGTACATAGCAATATGCCGGCCCTTTATGTCGCATACGATGTCTAAATTATCCAGAGCCGTGCGTTACATCGTTGTGATATGGCTATGTGCTCTCGGTGCAGCGGTTCCCCAGGCGATGCAGTTCGGAATAGTGAATTACACTGACAAAGGACGGAAAGTGAGCTCCTGTACAGTGAAAGGACACGGAGTGCAGCAAGTTTTCGTGATATCCAGTTTTGTGTTCTTTGTGCTACCGATGTCGCTCATAACTGTGTTATATGTGTTGATAGGAATTAAGTTGCACACATCTCGTGTGTTGCATCCCGTGAAGAAGACTTCCGTAGACAGTCACGAGAAATCGAATGGCACCGTTAAGTACAGGAATGGTGCCTCGCAAAGGAGAGTGATTAGAATGCTCGGTAAGTGTTTCATATCTCAAATTTGTAATTTGATAGGCCTATAAAATGATTGGCTTACGCGTCTATAATCAGTCGTTGCCCTGATAGAACGAGAATAAACGGTGATGTGATGACAGGTGAATATAAAGATCGTACGATTGTCCATTAGGCACCATGCCCAATATAAATGTGAACAACTGTATTAAAATGTTTGAACGATCAAATTTTGTGTGAACTAGTGGAGGTGACAGTCTTGTTCTACCAGTAGAACTACTGGACAATTTATTGGCGATTTTTCATAGTTTAAATGCAGAATGTGAATTGTAGAAGTTTTGGAGATTATTTTAAGTGTCTTAAATAAGAGGTATTTGATGATTGGTATGCACACAGGAGACAAATATGTTTAAAGCTTTATTTTTATGTTCTTCTTTATGTGGAATTAAATAAATTATTATAAAAAAACAAGATAGCTTAAGAATTATTAATTAACTCAAAAGGGTACAAAAACAACTAATACTATAATAATGATGTATACTGAAATCTTAATTATATTATAAGTATATTAAAAGTGTTGCATACGGCGACAAACATGCTTTTGATAGATATTTCCGCAATTGTTGTTCGTAGAATCATCTATACTCTATACATATAAATAACATTAAAGTGTCAGTTTATAATATCAAAATAACAGCTTTTTACCAAATGCATATGAAAGTATATACGATACTGATGGCAAAACATCAGTTACGAAAATTTTTGTCTGTCTGTCTGTTTTTCTGTTTGTTCTGGGTGATCTCTGAAAACACTGGACCGATTTTGAAGGAACTTTCACTGTTGGATAGCTGATGTCATAAGGCGTAACTTAGGCTACTTTTATTTCAGAAAACGTAATTAGGGTTCCGCACAAAAAATTAAAATCTAAGAAACCACGCGCGCTCTACGCGCACGTATATGTATCTACTATGTCAAGTTACATTTTTTAAATGCGGGTATAATTGCGGGGTTCAGCTTGTATTATATATAATCAGGTATTTGAAATCACATATAGTCACTTAAGTTTTATTAATTAGAATAAATATGATTGTAATTAAATAATTGTAATACGAAGTAAGAAACGAATAAATTGTACCACAAACTGAATATTAATTAAATGACACAACTTGGCCGTCCTGTTAGAATGAATTGCGGAAGAAAGTCAGGCTTATTTTTATGTCGTGAACGTCCTTGTTATTTAAGTTGCCTATTTACTCGGTTAAGGATGCTCACGACCGGATTTATTTTCGGGGAAAATGACCTCGGTTCTTAAATTTCTATGTTTGGCTTAATAGAAAACTTATTCGAAATACATTCATCATATAATGGCTTTCGTCATACATCTTTTATGACTTCACTTCGGTTAAAATTTAATTAAGATTAGTAATACATTAGTCTAAATTGCTTAACATAACGTAGTTTAATGATTTTTGGAAAAAAATACATTAAATATAGCACTGTAAAACAGAGTTGTAAGTGATAAAAAATGACAAAATATAAATTACGAAATTATATTCGTAAGTATTTATGTCAAGTTGTTACACGGGACTTGCCTATGTTTTTTTGAAGGCTTAAGTTAATTTTTATGGAATAGAGGTACCTGAAACTAGAAATAAAAACTTAAAAAATAACATACTTTAATATTAATTAATAACGAGGTTTATTTTATTTGTAGCTACATAGTCGTATTACTTCTTACAGATTACATGTTCGTCCCTTTCGCGGTTTAGGGTTATGTGAGAATGTAATCTCGAAAAAGAATTTAAATTTAATTTAATATATTTTTTACGCGATTAAGTAATATTGTTAATTGGTCATTAATAATCGAATTTTATTTTGCTACTAAACGCGACGCTATGTAAATCACGAAACTTATATGGCCAATTTCCGTAAGTTATTGTCGAATTTATTAATATCTCTACGTGATGTTACTATTAATTTCGACAATATCAGTTCTACCACCTCTGAGATAAAAATAACGCTAAGAAATACTCATACAGAAAATTTTTCGATAAACATCTTAAGACTTAAGTTTAAATGTATAAAAGAAATAATATCCTGTAAAACAATGTATGTTCTGGTG
>MOOZ01000872.1:232189-245350 GCA_002930495.1 Cecropterus lyciades | reverse complement strand
ATTTTTCAAATCGGACCAGTAGTTCCTGAGATTAGCGCGTTCAAACAAACAAACAAACTCTTCAGCTTTATAATATTAAAATAAAAAAACTTAAATTTTATAGGTGAAATCTTAAGGGAGAAATAAATACAAATGCTTCAAAAGTTTAAACGTTTGCTTAAAATCACTTTATACCGCCCGTATTGTTATGTGTGTAACGACAAATCTACCGACCAAAGTTAAATGATTTGGAATTCATACATTAATTGGATCTCATTAAAAAGTTTTAATTAATTCGCAGGTGTACATTGTGCTGACGTATTTATCCGGCGTGCTCTACTTCCTCTCCACTGCGATCAACCCCTTCCTCTACAACATCATGTCCAACAAGTTTAGAAACGCATTTAAGGTAAATGTTTTTATTACTTTACATTTTAGTGTTTGATCATCAGTAAGATTGGTCAGAATATTTTTAGTACTTTTTGAAACTTTTGAAGTTTATTTGTATGTAGGTTTAAATAATGAAAGTGATTAGTAGTTAGCATTTTACGTTAAAATTCTGTGATAATATGTTATTTATATAAGCACTATACAAAGAGTTTAAGCCGCACAAATATCTTTCTTTTTGATATTTAGTAATAACTTTATTTCATAGAGATTTATTATCATCTCAAATAGAAAATTCTACCAGAATTCTATCGTAGAAACGTTGTTACCCCTGGGGAGCACTTTGGATTCTCTGAAGAATGTAAATCTGTTATTCTAGGCCATTCGTACATGAAATATTACGCACAGAACTAGATGTAATACAGATAATTGGCCGCGTGCGAGTCGAACTCTCTCGCGAAGGGTTCCGTGTAGGTACCCATTTTTTTAACTTTTCTTTAATTTTAGTATTTATTAAAATAAAATCATTCAACTCTTATATTTTTATCTGTTCTTTAATTTAGTATTTCTGTTGTAGGAACAATAGTAATACACACGGACAATAAAAAAAGTTTCGATCTATTACGATTTAAAAGATAAAACCCCAGGACGGATAGATAGCCAGTGTAATACACAAAGTGAGTATAAACAGGACGCTTTGATCCTGTTTATCTCCTTTGGGAACGGAGCTCTAGAAAAATAGGAATAAAAATCTAGTATTTCAAAAGAATTCAGTGGTAAGTAACGGGTAAGGTCGCCAATACTTTATCATCAAAGTAACAAAGAATTTTCCACATTATCTTGACAGTAATGTCCAAGGACTTAGCAAGAAGTTTAAATAGGTTTCATCCAAGGTTAGCCATATTAGCTCTCTTGAGGGATGAGATGTAACCTACTTTATAATATGTCTGTCGAGTAGGCTAAACTTGTCCTCGATTACGTTTGCATGATAATTTCGTAAGCAGTTCTATGTCCCGAAAGGCAGCGACGCATCAGTAGGATTTCTTATTTTTATAGCGTACAAATTACTTCATCTCAGATTATCATTAATAATTCTGACACATTCTTAGTTGGGGAGGTAATACACAGGTGGAAGTGAGCTGATATACGAGCAAGCGTAATGACGAAATGACTGAGAAGAAGATCAATAATTTTAGGGAAAAGGAGTATAGGTCGCACCCCGACCAGGTGAACCTAAAACCTGAAGAAGACAGCGGGAAACCGTTGGATTCAGAAGGCGCAGGACCGGTTGGAATGGCGTAATTTAGGGGAACCTATCTCCAGCAGTGGACCTCGAAAGGCTGATGGATCGAAATGGATGGATGGACATTATTTTCAAGTATCTCGTACCCGATGACGCTTGAAGCTTATATTTTGTAGTCCTCGGGTTGCAGTCAGCGTCAGATACTTAATTTTTTGTGGACTTGATCCGAAACTGATATTTTTGCAATAATTATAAATATATTGCAAAAATATCAGCTCCCACAAAAAATATAGATTTTTACACTAAGTAATTTTACTGTAATTTATTATAATCGTGATAAACGTATCAAAATGCGTTGTGTGGTTAAGAAGTAAACAGACAAACGCAGCAATTACTATATATTTAATAATATTTTCGTGACTTAATATATATTACACACACTATCACACGTATTTGTTACACGCATACATATTCTGTGGTCAAATTGTTTCTTTTTTGATTTCCATTCCCATTTAATATGAAAAATATATTAAAGAAAGTAGTAGTAGCAGCAATCTGCATTAACAATATCCTCATACAGGTAAAAAAATATATAATTTATTATTGCTGGTTCAAAGCAATTATTCTGTAATTGCTGGTTCAAAGTAAATATTTGTGTGTGTAAATAATCTAAGCTAAGACATGGCTTGAAATACAATTTTACCAAGAGCCAATGTATGGTCTTTGAGGCTGCTGGTAGATAACGCCATTCCGTTGTGCCATCTGTATTCTTATCTGGTGTCCCACTGGAACAGGTGGATCGTTTTAAGTACCTAGGGCACGTAATTACCACAGACCTCAGGGATGATGCAGATATAGAGCCGGAGCGCAGGGCATTGTCGATCAGGTACATGATAGCCCGCAGGTTTGCACGCTGCTCAGCCAAAGTTAAGGTCACGCTATTTAGAGCGTACTGCACATCCTTGTATATGTGTAGCTTGTGGGCTGACTATACGATGAAAAAGTACAGTGCGTCTCTGGTCCGTAGAATTATGGGCAGCCCGAACACCGTGCTAAAAATGAATGCAGCCAGGTTCGACTGTTGCTACATACAGCATTATACATGCATTGTTTAGACAGACACGCATCAATTCCAATGTCAAAAAAAAAATTCGCCTATTTTGTTTCTTATTTTTATGATTGGGTAATGTAATTGTGTAAGGTAATATTAGGTCATGAAAATATATAATATGTTTGTGAACAATGGGTTACAGTTGTCTGAAATAAATAAATTATAATTGTATTTTCACTTAATGCGGTGGCTAACAATTTTTTTTTTGATTTCAGTAATTTCATGTACGTACAGAAAAAATAAGTGATTTTGAAAGAAATTATATTAAATACGTGAAGCGAAAACCTTGAATCCCTTTTTACGAATAATGCGCGCATGGACGAGTGTGAGAATAACTATGGTTATAGTTGATGCAGAGAAGGAATTCAGAAACATAATATTTATGTACTATAATTACAAATACATATATTTATTTAAGTTAAATAAAACATTCATTGTATACATTACTGACAATATAAACAGTTGCTGACATTGTCATATGTCAGATGTGTGTGTCTAATAACGCGTTATTGCTTTCGTTCGTTACCCTCTTACTTGCAAAGTAAACAAGATAACGAACCAAAATATTAAATTTCACATTATAATAGCTTCGATAACGTTCTTTAAACAGGGTTACAGGGTGAAATCCACGCTCTGATATCAAAGGTAGAGTGAAAAATGTCTGAGAGACATGAAATTCGACTATATTTTAGTAAAGGACTACAATATTAATGTTTACGCTGCCACAATAACATTTTACGAGTAAGTAGCAGTATAACAATATCACTTAATATAAATATTATATTACTTGTATGTTACGATATGCCTTTTTTATAAAAGCTTATATTTTTTAGCCTTTTAAATCTGTTAGCATATGAGGGTCAAATATTGGAACTGAATTTTAAATTAATTAAACCAACGATAGACTCAAATTTTGCATAGACGTTTCGTGTAGATGTCTATGTATGATGTTTAGAATGACGGCCCCATTAATTATTTTTTATGCATTTCGTGATATGGGTATCAAATGTAAAGACTACGCGATATCAAATGTTTTTAATAGTTTTTTTTTTAATTTAGCAAATTTTTGCAGTTAAAAAGTAGTATTGACATCTCAATTGAATTTATATTTTATAAACATTTTGCCTTCAACGTATTCGTGTTAAATTTAGATATATGAGTATTTAATAATTTAATGAGTATTTAACTTTTTGTTTCATTTTTTTTCGGGCTCTTTCAATAAATTAATCTAAAAAGACTTAACATTTGTACATGTAAAACCATTAATATGTAACGAATAATGAGCATTCTTAATTACTCGTCGATAATGAAAGTAAACGTGGTTTTGAGGAATGTTAGAGTCTATCACAAGCGAACAACGTCTTGAGCCTAACAAGGGTAAAGGGCTTATCTTAATATATATAAATTACGTGACACGTTATTTGTCCGGGGTAAACTCTGGAACTACTGAACCGATTTCAATTAAATTTTGCACACCGTATGCAGTTTGATGCAACTTAAAAGATAGAATAGTTTATATCTATACAAATTACGCACCACGTTGTTTGTCCGCTATAGACTCCTAAACTACTGAACTGATTTCGATCAACTTCATACACCGTAAGCAGTTTGATCCATTGAAAGATAGGATATCCTATATTTATACAAACTACGTGTCACGTTTTTTGTCCGCTATGAAATCCTAAACTACTCAACCAATTTCAATCAAATGTGCACACCGTGTGCAGTTTGATACAACTTGAAAGATAGGATAGCTTATATCTTATATAAATTACGGGACACGTGGTTCTTCTGCTATGAACTCCTAAACTACTAGGTATATAGGTAGGTATATCATAATTATAGATTTGTAACCGCGACCACGTCGTAATCTGTTCGGTGATATTTCTATTAGATGCTATTAGGGTTCCGTACCCAAAGGTAAAAACGTAAAAACGGGACCCTATTACTAAGACTCCGATGTCCGTCGGTTCGTATGTCTGTCTGTCTGTTTATCACCAAGCTGTATTTCATGAACCATGATTGGCAGACAGTTGAAAATTTCACAGATTATACATTTCAGCTGCCGTGATTTTTAGAGTTCCGTAAAAACGGTACCCTATTGCTATCACTCCGCTGTCTATCTATCCACCTGTCTGGCAACAGGCCGTCTTTCATAAACCATGCTAGCTCGACAGTTGAATTTTTCACGTTTGATGTATTTCCGTTGCCTCTATAAGAACAAATACTAAAAACAGAATAAAATAAATATTTAATGGGGACTCCCATACAACAAACGTAAACGTTTTGCCGTTTTTATAGATATATAAATATATATATTTTACGGAAACATTTATGGACGAGTCCGATTCGCACTTGGCCGGTTATTTTTTAAAGCGAGTGAAGCCGCGGGGTACTGTTTTATTGTTAGTTGTACAGACTTCCCTTTGACTTGTTGTATTTGTTACTGTTACTTAATTTCTTGGGATTGCGTTTTGTTCAAAATATCTCATTTGTGCTTTTGTACGTGTCACAGAATTAATATTTCATTATTAATTAGTATCCCATTTCTAGTGTTCGGTCTTATCAGGGTGAGAAGGGTTGAGACATTATCTGTCATGCTGGTTGAATGTGGTTATAGGCTTCACACATGTTTATCTATGAAAACATTACTTTGATGAAAATTTCATTAACTTTAAAATGAAGTGAAATCATTTGAGCTTTCCTTTAATTTTCTTTTATAAGATTGTAGTAGCAATCGAGCATGCAGTCCATATGGTGGTAAGTGGTCACAGCCGCCCATGAACATCCATATCTATAAGCAACTTTATATAGAATAGGGGTTCTATCCGACGTCGATCACAGAAGCGTTGCTACTCCCGAGGATTAAGATGGTCGCCTTATATATAAGTGAGCCGGCAACCACACCCTTCCACCGAAACCCAAAACTACTTTACGCTAGAAATAGTTTTACTATCAATTTTGGTATCCAACGTTGACTACAACATAAAAGAAACATAATGTAGTTAATAGTATTTAGCCTTTGATAACTACGGGGATTTTAGCTTACTGTAATAAATTTAACAGTAAGAGGAATATTAAAATAATTATTTAAATGTCTTAAGCTGTCGCACTGCCTGCGTCTTCCTGTCTGTCTGAAAGCGATAAACTCGAAAACTACCAAACGGATTTTTATACGGTTTTCAACAATAGAAAGAATAATGTCTGAGGTTTAAAAATATAATTTATTATGCTTTTATGTAAATTAGCAGAAACACTGCGATAAATGTTGAAGAGGTCACAAAAAATCTCACCAACTGGGAGCTTACCACGCGACCGCCGCGTAAACCAGCAAAGATACAGTTGAGTAATGTACTAACGAATTCAAAATATATAAAAATGCTACAAATAAGTCCGCGATAGCATATCTCTATCTCTTACGGTTGACTTACAATAACCACGTTTATGTTCAAAATTTTAATTAAAACTATAACGTTATTTTTAAAGCTATTTTTATTACTTCAGTATTAATCCTTATCCAAATAATCATGTTACTTAGCTTTGGCATTGAATGCAGATTATAATTTCCCATTACACTATATCAATCCGATGAATATGCCTAACCATTGTAGTAATGTTAATACGACCACTCTTTACATTTTAAAAGTTAATAAAAAAACTGACCAAAATCAGGCTAAATTAACCATACTTTCGTATTAATCTTTATCCAAATGAATCAGTTCATATTCAAAACTGTTCCAATACCTGTTGATAACTTTTTGAATTACTTAAGTCGGATATTCCATTCAGAATATATTACGAAGTTAAGAAAATAAACTGCCGCCGCCGCGAGAAGGCCAGTATGACCCCTCGCAAATCAGTCGTAGCGTAGGCCTGGCTTAGTTCAAGACCTATATTATCACCGAGAAACGAATCAGTAAATGAGATGAGAAATCGATTGACAGCGTGTGTAATGTTGAAGAGAGTACTACGTCGCACTACCCACAAAATTTTTAATTTCCCTCAATCCTGCCGGCTTGCCATCTCACGAATTAAAATTGAAAGTTGGTACTCCCATTATACTATTGAGAAATTGAAGCCCTCCTAATATGTGTAACAGCACAACACTTTTGGTATAGGATTGACAACGTGATTGTCAGCAACAATCATCACCGGCCCCGTTTACAAAGCAAAACTAAGCGGGCTGCGGTGTTAGTTCGACTTAGTGCGGGGTGATGTTCATAGATGGCGTTATTTTAATAATGCTATATATTTAGTTCCTATCGCAACCTTGTACGAAATTGATGTTTTACATCTGCCCGGTGTCTGTCTCGTGAAGGCTATTTTTTCTTTACAAATAAACGTTCATTTGTTGCCGTTCAAGTACATTGGTTTCAAAACGCACAATTGGCAAAACAAACAAAAATGAAGCCAAAAATGTCCTAGCGCATAATAAGGAAAATATATTCAGAACTTTATTTCGAGGGGAAAAGAATTCTTATAAGTGTCGGGCGCTTCACTTACTTCGCAGGGCGGAATTGTTTGCGTAACAATTTTGTGCCCGTGTTTTAAGAGTTCGTCAAATAGCGGCCGCAGAAAAATGGATGTTTTCATCATTACGCTTTTTTGAAAATAAATAATGGTTACCGTATCTACGAAGCTGGATAATAATAATGAAATAAAGTTATTATCATCTAATAAAGAAAGACAAAAGAGTTCAATATCTACCATTTTCTCTTATTTTCGTAAATCAATTTCCTATATTTTTATTTGTTATCTACTGACTAGACTTAGTGACGTCGTGACATTAGAGGACACATCAAAATGTTATTCTGTATATTACTCTGTCGTATTGTTCCGTATAACCTACATTAGTTGTGTACTGACGTCACTGATATGCATTGTAACTAAAACCTAGCGTACTGAAACTCTAAGTGCTTTGAGTGAAAGCGCTTGCACGTTGGTTTGATAAAAAACGAAGTAATTGTGTTATAAGGTTACACATCCATTTAGTTTTTGCCTGTTTTAGTCGACTAGTTTGTGCCCATTGGTCAAAATTCAAACGTTAATAAATTTTTATTTCTTTAAAAACAGTTTTATTTCTTATGTTTTATTCATGATAATATAACATTTAAAGTATTTGCTACAAAATAACTAATCGTCTTTGCCTATTTGTATTTATGTATTTCTATACACACACTCTCACTTTCAACACAATAAACACTTATATCCACCATTCCGAGCTTCGTGGAATTACGCTATTTATTGCCTACTTGAAACTTACAACTATTGCAAGCTACTCGAAATAGGCTCGGGATAATCTCGAACTTAAGGTGGATCCAATATTACGTGACATTATATAATAGTAAGCCCCACAACAAGTAAGTTTATGACATTTCTTACTTACCTGTATCCCAAATATATTATCTCTTACGGAATTGTCCTCTCTAAACAATACATAGTTATTGTTTTATGTTTGTTTTAGGCAACTTAATAGGTTTGAAGTTTGAACTTAGGTCTAAATGAACGTGTGTTACAATTATTTCTTGAAACGTAATGTTAACCTACTTTAATAATCGCCACAATTATAAGTAAATAGTCTACCCTCCCTCCCCGAAACATGACCGGCAGTCAACAATGGACAAAGTGAGTAATCCGTCATGGCGATATAATTAATTGTTAATTGAATCTTTTAATCTTCCTACGTGAAGCAATTCATGGTTTCCCTTTCTGTCTAATGAAAGGGCTGCTCTGATCGGGTTGGAAGGGGGTAGTTAGGGAGAGACACCTTTTTTTGTCACGAGGGGGAAGGTACCCGATGCCGCGGGAGCAATGCCGGGTTATGTGGTATTTTTACCGCACTAAAACCCACCCGGTGGCCGTCCTCAGCGCTGCGTGGAGGACTCCGGGATCTCCAACAGAACACAGCCGGAGTCCTTCGGGCGCGATGCCCCTTTGGGGCGCTTTCCCGGTGAGCATTTACGTTTACCGTGCCTTTATGTATTTACGACAGCATGCGGCCACACACGCCACCGTCCTTCCCAGGGTCACTTGGATGAACGGCTCGAGCTCCCTCTCTTGCCGTCCGCAACCCCGGAAGCCCCCTTTTAGTCGCCTCTTACGATAGACAGGGGATACCGCAGCCCTATTCTGGTCTCGGAACTACAGAGATATAGGGAGAGAACCTACACCTACAGAAGCATTCCAACTTAGTCCTTTGAGGTAGCAACGCGTCTGAGGCCGGCGTGAGACCTTATTTAATTTGAAATATAGTTCTATCAGGGAGGTACTACTGATACACTTCTTTCTACGTGAAGCAGTTTTTGTGTTTGAGTGGAAGGGTTTGTATGCCGGCTGAAGTGATAAGTGATTAAACTTAGTTCTAAGGAGTAGCAACGCATTTACTATTGATTTCAAGTGGAACTACCGTTTTATATGACATTGTATGGGCGGCAGTTTTTACCTACTTTTTGGTGGATTGCATTCTCGTTTACGACTTCTATTTTCTATCAGACAGAAAACAATGTTTTTGCATATATTCGATTTGCCAGTGTATTAAAGTAAGAGGATTTAATTTAAGAATACCTACTAGATAGATACTTACAGAGAAGCGTTCTCTTTATGTCTAACAGTATGTATTAAATCAAGTAAAATGTTCCTTAGGGATCTTAGAGTTCATGTGTGGTATTCGTGTTTCTTGTTTAACGTGAGTTTTTATTATTGTCTAGTTTTTATTACAACAAATTGATTCACTTTGTTCTTGTTTCGCTGAGGAGAAACTATTGGGTGATCTCTACAAAGGGTTTATTGAAGCCTCTGGCAAAACAAGCCTCGTAGTTAGTCTTGCAAACGCTACTAGATTTTATTGCCATGTAAAAAAGAAGCTTTGTAAAAAAAAATATAATTGTTATACTAACAAAAAATAAAAATCTGCTGAGTTTCTTGCCTGATCTTGATGCCTCAATTGATATCGCGGTAGATTCGGTGGTAGTGTAAAAAAGGTTGTACCTGACAATTAGTAAGTGCTTCGGTAGGTCCATATAAAATAAAGACATTTCATTTCATCATAGAGCCGCGATGAAATACGGAGATACTACTTAAATCTCGCTTACGACCTTGCATATCACGATACATTCAACAGTAAATACAAATTCTGGCATTCCTGTCGATCCATATGTTTCTTTTTATAGTATGGAAGTAGTAAACGAGCATGCAGACCACCTGATGGTAAGTGGCTACTGCTGCCCATGAATATCTGTAATCAACCCATTCAAAGTCAAGATCAAAGTCTCATCTAAGGTTAGCCACATATGCAATACCTCTGAGTACTAAGATGGAATGCCTCGTAACAGTATGTCTCCCTACCACACCCTTCAGACCAGAACACAACAGCGCATAACACTGCTGTTATTAGGCAGAAATAGGTGTGACAGTGGTGCTTCCGGGGAACCACAAAGAGTTCTACCACCTTCAAAATTCATGTGAACAGTGATGAACACAAGCCTGTGTTACGTCTTATTAATGTAAAATATTTTGTTTTTATGTATTACTAGGTGACCCGACACACTTTGTTCTGTCTTACTATGAATTTTCAATTCGAATTTGTAAGACTGACAGCTACGTCAGACGCCATAAGATTACATTACATAATTGTATGTTGAAAATGTTCGTAAACTTTTCTTATGTTTTTTTTCGCGCAACTCTTACTTTTTAGGGTTCCGTACCCAAAGAGTAATAATGAAACCTTAGTATTATGACACCGATGTCCGCGTGTCTATCACCAGATTGTGGATCGTGTACCTTGATAGCTAGACAGTTGGAATTTTCACAGATGATGTATGTCGATTGCCGCTATAACAACAAATACTGAAAATAGAACAAATGTGATATTTTTACTTGAAATCAATAACGGTAACAGCTAGACGCTTGAAATATTCACAAAAAATGTTGTTATAATTCACTTTAAAAATCCCATACAACAAACGTGATTTTTGCCGTATTTTATGAATGATATGGAACGCTTCGTGCGCGACTCCGACTCACACTTAGATAAGAACTTAGAAGACTTATAAGACCTATTCTCTTGTAAGGTCTTACAGACTAAAAAAAGTTAGAAATCGGTTCAGCTGTTCACGCGTTATGCTGTGACTAAGGCAAATAGAGATTGCAAATTGCATTTTTTTATTTTAAATTTGCACTTTGTTTCTAAATCTAATCTTAAGTCATAAAATAGCTAGTACTCATCATCATCATAAGGGTCAACGTATTCAAGCTCAAATTTTTCATTGTGTCTTCAATATAAACGGTATTCTTAGCACTTGTTAACATTATTATTGAGGCTAGAGTACTATAAAACCGTGCGTTATGTATAACTAACATAAATCTTTCATAAGCGTGATGCGTGACTCGAGCATCATTCTGAAAAACAGCGAGGTACATTCGTACTGAAAACCCCCGCGTACCCATTGCATTCTTAAATGTATTACATTTCCGTTTGCTATACAGGAAGTGTATCGATTTCCTTTAAATTTGTCTAATATAATTTATTTCAATATTTCCGGGCGATTTTGGAAACTATATACATTGGAATTGTATACAATGTCGGATTACATACATTTCCTTTAACATCAAACGAGTAAATTATAATTAAGTACCAACTCATACGAAAGATTCTAAGAAATAAACAACGAACGTTCGATGGTCAATGTGAGCGAGGCGTTTTATTTCCCAAGAATTTATTAATATATCTTGAGATTTAAAAATATATTGGCCCACGCATGCTTCAGGGTACAAAAAATATCTAATGACGTGACTCGGATTCATTCCTCAATTTCACACATCAGCTCATACAATAAAACTATTATATTTAGATATCGTTAGTAATTTATAAACTAATTCGCCTTTTTCTAACGACTCGAAGATAATTACAATCTAAACGATGTAATTTGTGAATACTTGTAGAGTTTAGTTGTGATCCTCACATTTTGCCACAGTATAAAGATAATTATTTAGCTTTAAATTAATTAATGTATAAAGATATTTTTCATGATGCATTCAGACTAGCCATGGACATAAACGAATCAAACAGAAAAAAGTCTTGTTTATGCTTCCGTTGACCACGAAGCAGACGGCTACTTCGTGTAAACATTGTCTTATCGTACAGCAAGGTAATGCAGCAGTTTTTTGGGAACCATGCCGTCACACGGCCAATTGTAATGATTTAATTTTATTTATAACTAGCTGATGAACTTATGCGGGGCATAAAAATATTCGACATCTTTAAATAGAACAAATACCGAAATCAAAAGTGGCCTATAAGTTGACCAGGTAAATAAGTTACATCCATCTAAATTTCATATAAATCGGACATGTGGTTTTTATATGTTGTTCGTGTATATATAGTGTAGTACGAGAGTCAATAGAGAGAAATCCAGGTAAAAAAGGCATCCATTTTTTAAACCAGATTGAGTAGCAAACATGCAGTCTATCTGATGGTAAATGCTTACTGCCTTCCATTGACATCTGTAAGCAACTTTCTATAGAACAGGGGTTCTATCTGTAATCGATTACACATGCGTTGCCACTCCCGACTGAGATGGTGGCCTTATATATAAGTAAGCCGGCAACCACACCCTTCCAGTGAAACGCAAGAAATGCTTCACGATAGAAATGGGTGGTAGTACCCCGGATTGAAGTACACTGGTTCTATACCTGGAGACCCCATCCAAATAGAAAGAAAGAAAGAAAGAAAGAAAGAAAGAAAGAAAGAAAGAAAGAAAGAAAGAGTATTTATTCACGAAGAATACACAGCACTACCAATTAAAATAAACATAACCATAAATAAAAGAAAAAAAAATATATATATATATATTACTTATAACTAAACAAAACACAAGGAAAGGAAATATTACCATAATTATTTGTTATATATTACTGCACATTATGTTAAATTAATAGGTACGTGATTCCAGTTGTTTGTAATTACTGTTGTAGTGGAGATACTAATAACGTTTCAATTGAATGGTATATTTAATTATAAGGGGTCAATACGAACGCAATATACAAACAAGATTGTTCATTCTCGAATTGCTCCAATTGATTTATGACGACGTTAAATGAGCCTGTCTTTGTTTTAAATTGTGCTTTGCAAAGGTATTAAATAAAAATACCGGCCAAGTGCGAGTCGGACTCGCGCACGAAGTGTTCCGTTCAGTAATGTAATAAAAACGGACAAAAAAACAAGTTTGTTGTATGGGAGCCCTCTTTAAATATTTATATTATTTTAATTTATTTTTAGTGAATATATAAATATTCTCTAAATATTTCAAGCGTTAAACTGTTGCTGTTATTATTATAAAAAAAAATCGTATGGGAGCCCTTAAATATTTATTTTAATTATTTATTTAGTGCGGCAGTTTAGAGCGGCAACAGAAATACATTATCTGTGAAAATAATGAATGTC
>MOOZ01000872.1:198301-210350 GCA_002930495.1 Cecropterus lyciades | reverse complement strand
CGAAATATAACGCGAAAAGCTGGTATACCTGAATGACCTTACGCCGAACGGCGCGAATATTACTGTGATATTTTAAGTTGTCACCCGATGTACCGACTCCGGGATCTCCAAAGGAACGCAATCGGAGTCCACCTAGGTAAGCGGCTGGGCCCACCGCATCGTCTGATCTTTACGGCGGTATGTGACCACACATACTGCCGTCCTTCCCGGGGTCGCCTAGCTAGACGGTTCGACCAAAACCCCGGAAACCCCTTTTAGTTGCCCCATACAACAGGCAGAGGATACAGTAGTCCTATTCTGATCCCGGAACTACAGGGACGGGATTTGAGTTATTTTGTGAGGTTGTACAGTTCGTTTGTGCTTCGTGAGGTATACTGTGGATTCTGATACCTTAACGTCTTGTAACAGTTTTGTATTAACAAAATCTGACGAAACTTTTATGCTTGACCTTCTTAATTCCATTATTGGCTTATAATTATCCGGTAAGCCTAAGTTAAGTTCCCCGCCGGAAACATATTTATAGGAAGTACAACTGGGTAAACTCAGGTAAGACGGATCTTGCCGGGGGTTGATCACAGTTGTCCATGGGCGGCATATATTTATATATAAGATAGGAGGTTAGGTTAGGATATCGTAAACTAACCTCCAATTGGCACTTATAATTGTGTTGACATAATAGATGAGTCGCGTAAATGCTTCAGAGCACATAACTTCTTATTCTCTCTTTTGACATAGGAATATTGCCGCAATAACTTTTCTAGAAAATAGTAATAAGTATGATGGCGGTATTGTCACCATAAATTAATCCACGCAGTTTTTTTGTTATATATCAAACTCAAGTATTAAACTACCTATCTAACCATATATATCAAGAGCTATAGATGGGTGGTAATTTTGGCTTTTCGCTTCCGAGGCATGCGATTGGAATGTAAGGCACGCTTTTAGTTTCCGAAGTTATGTGGGTATTTGAAATTCATTATAACTCGCTTTAACAGTGAACGCGATCACTAGGAATGACAAGGAAGTCAATATATCCAATAGTCTCGATAATATTCAAAGGGAGATACTCTTATCATCATATAAATTTAACTCCCAAGTTTCTGTTCCAAGTTAATACTTAAGAAGTAGTCTAATACTATCTAAGGTTGATAAGAGATATCCGTGGCCGGCAAAGGCTTACGTGTAGTCCATCTAATGGAAAGAAGAACATGTTGCTTTTCTTTCGACTCAACATATCATACAAATGTCCATTTTCTACCAGATGGACTGCATTCAGTCCATGTGATACAAGTAGCCATTCTCATCTACGGGCATTTGTACAACAAAAGCCCTGACAAAAGCCCTACCACAGGTTAGTCTCAGATGCCGTAGCAACGCATCTATGGTTGACTTTTGAACGCCCCGGACAAGTATGCGAATCACGCTTGTTATATGGCTCCCTCTAAATATTTATTTTGTTCTGGTATATTTGTTGTTATAACGACAGCAGAAATACATCATCTGGGAAATTTTCAACTATCTAGGTATCACATTTCATGAGATACACCCTGGTGACAGACAGATGGACTGACAGACAGGTGTCTTAGGGTCCCGTTTCTCTCTTTTGGGTACGGAAACCTAAAAAGTATCTGTATTCCGAAATGAAAGTCCCTTGGTAAGCCTAAAGATGAATGAAAGTGGATAATCGTACAATATTTGGTTACAGTGTTACAGTCGCCGAGATCTGAGCATCGTGAACGAGGTGCCCAGTGGCAACTGGCAATGGCAACAGCGTCGAGCCAACGAACTCTCAGACTCATATGGATCCCCACGTAGCATCTCTAACTCCAGTCTCAGAGAAGTGGACGAGGAACTCAATGGGGAAGAACTTACCACGTTTATGTACCAAGTTAATTGTAATATTGCACCGCCTACTTGAAGAGATGTCCACCAGTTGTATGGCTGTAATCAAGTGTGTTTGATGTAATATAATCTATCTCGTACTAGGGTTGCAATCAGTCTAACTTTTCTGGGCTTTGGTGTAGTTTAGTGACCAGTAGGAGGAACCGTTTTGTTTTTGTCGATATATTTTAAAATAGTTTTTTGGTTTCACTAACCTGTTCCCAAAGCAGAATGATAGAGGAAATAAGTTTGAATTTCTCTGAATTAAAATGTCCAAGTTTGTGAGTGGTCGCGGTGATTTATCCCGCAGTATTTGACGGTAACTAATCAAACTGTGCAGTAGTTACCTAAACTGTTAATTGAATGCAATAAATTTGAGTCTAATGACGAACACGAATAAAAACAACACATTCAATTGTGATGTAAATATTGCATACCTCATATCTTTTTAATGTATTATCATATTTTTTTGTTTTTATATTCGTAAGTGTGAATATAACTGTGATTATAATAAGTTAGTTTATTTTTAGTTATATTTGGTATATTATATTATATATTTGAGCAAGTAGTAGAAGCAAGTAATTAGATTGGGCAAGCTGAAGAAGAGAAAGCCAAATATTGAATGTAGAGTCGTTTTAATTCGAAGGTCCAGAAAAGGGTTTGTGTACTATATAAAGTATCTGACCTAGATATTTACTTTGAAGTTTGTTTTCTTTACTATAACAAAATTGGAATGCGATTTTCGTTTATATTCTAAATTAGTACTCAATGTTCGTAAAATATTTTTTTATCGTTTTTTACTAAAAATTCGCAGTCCTCCTGTGAGACCAATAAAGGCCTCGCGACCCCAAAGGGGATCTCGACTCTCATATATAAAACACTGCGTTAGTATTAATTAAGCGGTTGTACGGGTTTTGATTTAGTGTATAATATTACTAAATGTCAATATTTCTGTTCCCAATGGACTGCGTGGAAATGGGTTATGACAAATTTTACCTACAAATAAAAATATTATATAAATATACGAAGACATCAAATTAAAAGTTTTGTCTGTAGAGATAATATTTACGGGTGAAATTATTATTCGAACTTTTCCAGAGGTTGTTGTTTTAAGTAACAACTAAAATTAAACTACACAACAATTTTTATTTCATAAAACTGATATGTATATTTCTAAATAAACGTGTAGTTAATAAAAAAACATTAATTATTATTATTTTTATTAATAAAAAATATATATTAGTTAATAAATAACAGGAAGAAAGGTCCTCGAGTGGCGACCACGTTTGGGCAAAAGGAGCACGGGTCGCCCTCCGACCAGGTGGACCGATGACCTGAAGAAGACAGCGGGGAACCGTTGGATTCATAAGGCTCAGGATCGGTTGGAGTGGCGCCGATTAGGGGAGGCCTATGTCCAGCAGTGGACCTCAAAAGGCTGATGGATAGATGGATGGACAATAAAAAACGAATGGGTGTATTAAAATTGGAATATTTGTTAAATATAATGAATAGCTTGAACTTAAAATTTGATTAAATAGATTTTGATAGTTACGTATCAAAATCTATTTATTTATTTTATAATGATCACTGACATATACTATAACGAAAGATATTGCTAAGTTGCAGTAGAATTCTGAGTGGCTACGTCTTAAAAAAACAATTGAAAGTATGTATCATAAATCTTATGTCAATTATTTGCAATTGTTTAGCCGCTACCGTTGTTTTAGTATTTTTCAAATATCGTGCAGTAGGTATATACAGACACAAATTGTTTTATATTCCAGAGAAGTATGTGACATTAATAAATAGTATTAGAGCATCAATTTAATAGAAGATTGAAATCCTAGTACTACTCCACAAGTAAAAAGTTTTAAAAACCTTTACATTATATCTATTTCTTCGAGAGTTTAGCTGCGAACGGTACGCGGTCGAGAGTGGTATATGAGGCGAGACCAGGGGAGTAGACCGAATTCCACCGGTTCGTCTAGTTTGCTTGGTCGAGTACTAGTTACTTGCGTGTTATTATTGTAATTAATAGAAAGAATGCACCAAAGAAATTAGCTATTACATAATCAGGTATCGTTAAATCATTAAAAAAACAATCATGTTTTAAATAATGTAAAGAAAACAAATCTTGATGATTTTTCAGATAAGACTTCGTTAATTTTTTAGGTATTGTAGACTTTTATGTTTAAGTAATTAACAATAGGAAAATGTGTTTATAAAGTAAGAAAAAATAAATCGTTATCGTTTTATAAACAATATTTGAAGGACTTATATATTTGACCTTGTTTACAAAGAGCGTGTTTATTATATCCTAATAAAGATATTATGTAATAAAGTAACTTTATCTGAGCGAAGCGTAATATCCAGAATATCTTCTATGAAATTAATAATCTTAAAGCTTTTCAAAGGAACGTCAATTAAGGCAATATTACGTCTCTGTAAAATAAAGTATTTTAGACTCATTATTATCTCTGAATTCATACATTTTAATATGAGTACCCGTAGTCATCACGATATGCCGTTTTTAATTTACGTAGGTTAGTCTTCCAACAAGCACTAGCTTGTTCACGGATACTCCCCGCCACAGGAGTTTCGCCGTGACCATGTAACTGGGTCGAAATATCGGCAAAAAGAAACCGTATATCGTGAGTACTTGTAACATATTAAAAAAATAATTATTTGAAAATGTTATCAAATTAAATATATTTACGACGAATCAGAATTGTTCTATGTAATAAGTAATATAAGCATTATTCTAGATTAAGCTTAAGCGACGAAATGTGTCAGGTGGTTTCATTTCATACTTTACGAAATGTAGCGTCGTTAATATTATCCTTAGAGTTCACACTAGCGTTTCTCTATACGAGGAAATACTTTTGTTGGCATTGATTATGAAAAGAACAAAACGAAAACGAAAAATATAAAGCAAAAAGGTTATAACGTAAGCATATGAAAATAATTCCAAATACTTAGTTCAGTTTTTATTGTAAACTTCATTTGATAAATTCTTGACAATATTAGTAAGTGATTTTTGATATAATACAATTTAACGTATTCTAGTAAATGGTACGTCTGTACACGACGCTGCGCGTCGCGTTTACGGCGCGTTGTCGCACCGCTGCACATACTTGTTTCAACAAACGCCTACGCTCGAAAAACGCTAGTGTGAAGAAATTCTTGAGCCAAGTCAGAACTTTTCATTCTATACGAAAATGTACGAATATGAGTACACAAAATTAACGAAATATTAGAGTTGTGATACCAAGAAATTGATTATGAAAAGCGTAAAATGTTATTTTTTCTCTTACTTATTTAATATGACACATAGTGTCCGACCGAAGCGCCGGCATTGGCTTCGACTTATTCGGCCTCGCTTTCGGTTTTTCGGTTATCATTTTTGACAAGTTACAAAGAAGTTGTATATATAATTAACATTAACATTTATATATGAAAACTTCGATTATTTCAAATTTTTGCTGATTTTCTTAAGGTTTATAAACATTCGCTTCGGCTTCGGCCAAAAATCGACCTTCGGTCGGACACTGATGCAGTATTAAGATAATCTTACTATTGCTAATTTCATAGAAAAATATCATAAATAAATATAAACAAATCCTATCTCAGCTGTCTTTAGAAGTCTAATATAGACTTATGTTTTATATTAAACATATGCTTATTTTTTATAACTATATGATTACTTGTTTTGTTTTTACAAAAATTTCTTCGAATTTAATAAGCCGCAGTGTCATGATGGATTGCTTAAAATGATCCGGAGACATTATTATTAAGAGAAGTCCAAAGTAATTAGAAAGTGCCAGTGTTAGACAAGTTTACAGTTGCGTGATGTTTTTCGGTAATAAAAAAGTATCTTTACGGGAAAATCTGTTACAGCACAATACTCCTAACTGTGAACTTTGAAAAAAATTAAATCACAAACCAATATGATATTGCTACTTAATCATGGCCTATTTCTAGCTATATACATTTCAAGTAGAAATAGGCTAAAAAACATACATATGGGATGCGTTAACAAGTATTTCAATTGTTCCTACATGAACGCCCACTATTTGAAACTTTTCGCGAAATCTACCGGCAAGAGCATACTAACTATAGTTATAAATTTACCATACAAACTCAATATAAAATTCATACATTAAATGCTTTGTTGCCTACATAATATATAGCCTTCAATATTACAGTTTATTTATTTATTTATTTGACATGCCAACAGCATAACATACAGACAGAAGTAATAGAATACAGTACACTGGTATGCAAGCCAATTATAGGCATGTACAACATTTACAAAAATAAAAACGTGATATATTTATGCAAGGAATTTAATTATGAAGAAAATTAAAAAAATAACTATATAGTAAATATGCGCTAATTATTTTTGGAAGCAGAACTATTGCGGTAGGTAGACAATTTGTTTTGAGACAGTAACATTTATCGTGAAAAATGTCTATGTCGGTTGATGTCACTTGGTTATATTCGGCAGAAACTCTAGAGAGGGTGGAATATTTGAAAAGGTGAGTTCTATAGTGGGTATCGTGGGTAATTGTATGGAACGTTTATACTTAGTTGTTGCAATAAGTGGCTACAATAAATTCTGCCGGAAATTATTTTTTTAAGAAACATAATGTCGAGTAACATGCGACGGATTTTAATGACATTATTTTAAAAGCGTTCATCATCAATTTAGGCGGAGATCATATGTACTACGGTGGAAAGTACCTGAAGAGTGAAACGCTACGTGTCTAGTGAAAGCCCGTTGTATGTTTTCAATTCGCTGTGAATATTTGACAAAATGAGGGTTCCAAATGACTGAAGCAAACTCGAGTTGACTGCAAACGAGCGAGTTAAATAAGATAGTTTTATATGTATGTTCTCCTCCTATTTTTTTATTTTTTTATATTATTTTTCCTGTGTTAGTGTAACGAGTTTACTTAAATTTTAAAATACACGTAAGTAGAAGTAATTATATGTAACAATTATTAAAATAGGTACTTGTTATAAAACGATACGAGTTGTATATAATTTAGGAAATGTGCAGTCGGATATTTTTGTGTTATTAGCTGTAATTTTGTAAATAGTTTATTGTGAATTGCTGCTATAAGAAAATCGTTAGGTATAATTATGTGTTATTGTAAAAAGTTTATGTAATTGTTGTTTAGAGCGAATAAGCACTTTGTATTAGTTTTATTGGCTGTGGTGTTAGATAGGCAAAAATATATAATGTCGTAACAAACCGTTGAAACGTATGACTTGGTGATGTATTGCTAAGCACAGTTATGTAGGAATTTTTGTTTAGATGCATGTGTAAGGTCTTGTGAAAAGGAACGTTTAGCTTGTTGTGTAAATATATGTTTTATTTAAAATAAATGTTTATTATTTACTTCTCATTTGCTTTCTAACTTACATATTACTGGACGTACCCTCTTTAGAATTGTCAAGAATAGAAAAAATATAATATAAAGCTAAATTATCAGGACATGTTGTTTTTTTTTTAATTTCGGAGTCTAGTTACTTCGGAGCCCCCGACCTTACCATTGGGTGAAAAAAAGTACAAGGACTATCGATATTCGACATCCGAAATATCCAGAGACATCCGTCGTCCACTGTTGTTGGACTCCCCTAACTGGGTTAAAGCTACACCATGTTACAAAAGAAACATCTATACTAATACATAAAAATGAGATGGTGTGTGTCTGTATGTTACTCAATCACTCACGAACCACCTGTCGATTTACATGAAAATTTGCTTGGATGTAGCTTATTTAACTGGTCAGTATATAGGCTACTTAGATTTCGATATTTTTGCTATTTAAAGATGGCGAATATTTTAGTAACGTCACTACACCCTATGGTTTTAGACTATATTTCCACTTAAAAAAGCAGAGAACGCTAAAAATAGCAAACTTTTGGCATATGGTATATTACGAGGTAAACATTTAACTTCCTACTCGGAAGGTCCTTATTACTTTTCATGTACCTTCAAGGGTTAGCGAGTAAAACCTAATTTTTTGTCACACAGCGAAGCACGGGTACTATAGCTAGTTTTTAATATAAAAGTTTCTAATAACTATCTTACATTATTATGAGTAAATTCATGACAGAAATACGTAAATACATTTAAAGGTCTAATATTGCTAAGCTTTTAAATTTTATTTTATCTGAACTCAAGATAGCGTTATTATGAAAACATTTGTAACTATTACGTAGCCGTCGCTCTATTGTTGATATAAAAGAGAAATAAAGTCAATTAAAATAGACAGATATCGTTTGTACGGATATTTACTGTATTATAATTTAATAAAAACCGAACGCACCAATAAACCATCGCTCAAAATTATTACGAGTTATCACGTATTCGGGTCCTAAATTCTATATTTATTTCTTTCAACATAAAAATGATGTATGGACGTGCGCATTTTATGATACCTACCCCTGCCATAAAATAACAAGATGAATCAAATAATTTCGGGATCCCTTGATCAAAGAGAAAAATACGGATTTACGAAATGTAATGTAATATAATGTTCTTATGGTCTAACTAGTGTTCTAACTACGTTATGCCTAATGTTTTTCCTCAGTAATTAATTTAGATATTGGTTGTATAAATAAATACTTTCATTAATGATTTATTTATCATTTCTCTATGAAAACAAGGTATTGGATAACACCAAAAAAAAAACCTATAAAGAGCCTTAAGACAGAGAATCTTAAGGATTCTTTTAGCAATTCCTTAAACAACGAAAGTTTAGTAATCAATTATTTATAAAATCAAAGCTGTCTTATATTCGACCCCTCTTACGCATGTGACCAAAATTTAAACTATTGGACCTTAACTATTCTCATGAAGTCCTCCACGTTATACCAACACAAATATATCTCCGCCTTTCGTATCGAAGCCCTATCGTTATGTCAACGTTTGTGAAGTGACTTGGAACGGTCTTGTGGGATAATCTGTAGACTTTCGAACATCGGATACCCGTGAATCCCAATTGACTGACACTCACTTCGCTATAAAGTTTAATAGAACGTCCAAGCTATGATGAGGCACGATCAGGTTGTCAAGTTGAAACGATGTGTATTTTAAGGCTTAAATAGAATGGCACTTAGCAATTATGTTTGATGATAATCTCCAAAATAGACGTGGTTGATTTTTAAGAGTTTGTTTCTGGCCTATAAGAGTTTCATATTATGAGACTTTGTTGAACGGGACATATTTTTGTTCAACAGTATTAATATAAAAAACAGACAAAAATGGAAAAAATACGAGAAATAGAAACTTAGATCTATTATTATACGTTTTCAGTTCCCCATTTTTTTTTTCCAAATATATACAATGCACAGACACGCAGAACTTTAATTTTTATTAATACACAATATCTTTATCCTTATCCACCACTACTATGCGTTATATTTTAAACGCGATGCTTACAACAAATTGTTAATCCACATATTATTATAATATATATTTATGCTAGAAGACCTCTTCGTTGGGCATTAAAAAAGTTTTTGGTGTGGTTCTTAGTACTAAATGTTAGGGTTTATTTTATACCAACCATAAGGACGGTTATGTTTAGAACGCGTATGTACGTACATACGAATCAATTTGCATGCCAATTTGGCGAAACATGTATGCTCTATTATGTAAAATCTTGGCGTAACTACCTTTGCTCGTTACCTTTCAAGTGAATATTAAAATGATTATACAATATTTGATGTAGTGTTATTATCTGGCAGCAAAATGTGTTGTTTTTCGCGTATTCAACCAGAGATAAACCAACATTGTTTTTAAATTTCTTATACAAAAGTTTAAAAATTTAGGTTTAGATTTAAACTTTTCAAATTATGAGCTTTATATACCTAATTCATTTAGTGATTTGGAAAAAAATGTACGATAGATCAATTTCAAAATTTGACACCAAATATCCAGTTTCTGAATAAAGAGCGTCTTCGCCTTCTGGGTTCAACTGTATTAGAAGAGTCTATACCAAGTTTTCGGGATGAACAAATTTCTAATTTTGAAAATATTTCTTTTCGACTAAGCAAATTGATTCTCATGTAGCCTATCACATTATTCGGTTTTGTTTATTTGTTCCTAAATTCACATATTTTTAAGATGTTCTCCAATATGGAAATTCACAAGTCATCTTTTTTCAATGGATACGTTAATTCAGGATTGTCTCATCAAAATTTTAAATTGCCCTTAATTTGAAAAGTCCTGGTCCGGACGACTAAAATCGTCATCAACCCATTACTGACCACAGTAGCTGGGCACGGGTGTCGAATCACATAGGGCTCTACCAACTTTTATTGAACCTTTAACCTTTTTACCTTTCGTTTGTAATATGCAGCATATTGTATGACTACATAAAAGTATTATTAAAAATATTTGAATAAATAAATACTTCATTGGTATTGAAATAACTTAATGAATTCCTATTTTTTGTTATTTAACCAATGCTTTTTCCACGTTTCAATTAAAATGTAATTTCCAAAGATTCAGAAACATCGACCGAGTATCAAGCATAGGTATTGGTTTATTTAAAAAATGAGCTTTATTTTCGTATAGTGACAGTAGACCTTGTACCTAACTAAAGAATATAAAGAAATTTTGTATATTACAAAAAGTAATTTCATTTTACTTTCTCTCTGATACTATCAATATAACCCAAATTCCCCCAAGAGTTGAAATGGCTCGGGGCTGGAAACATGTAAGATTACGAAAGATTTATAAGATGGCGGCAATTCATTATTAAGTTTTCTCACAGTATCTGTGGCATGCCTTATTATGTAGTTTAACTTGTACACAGAAATAAGTTACATAATTAAACACAAGAATCAACATTTTTGCAAATAAATAAAATCGTTTGTAATCAAAATAAATATTTTTCTGAAAGTGTATATTATGCTGTTTATAACAAAAAACAACCATGAAAATTTCTGTCAATTTGCTTGTCCAGATAATTTAAAAAACGGCTGGACCGATATCGACGGGATTGTCACTCGCAGGTTGTTGATCTTATAACATATGCTACTTGTACTAAAGGCAACGAATTAGGATTGCATGCAAAAAAAAATTATGAAGTCTTCATAAAATAAACGCCTGGAGTGTATGCCACATTGCTCTAGTACTGAGTGGTTCAGGGAAGTACAGAATAATGTTTTTCAAACCCCATAAGGCCTCCTACAAAGTTTGACGACTAACGACAACAATAACAGCAGGGACGGATGAGTATGTATTGTATTGTGGGACGTCTCACCCTCCGGGTCTCTCATACGTTACGGCTAAGCAAGGATGTTCAGGCCTGGAGGGGTACCCTCTTTACGCAGACAATTTTCTTAGAGATCCAATACCTCCCGGATCCTTAAGATTCATACATAATAATTCAATGTTAATAAAAACATTGTAATATAATGTACATATGTAAAAGATATATACCGTCCCCACTGTTTACTGGGTGGTTCGGTCTTCTGCGTGGTTTCCTGGTGGTCGGTGGTACCAGTCCTGGAAGCTCCCGCGGAAGCAGCCGCCCTGATGATTTTCCATGTCATCGCGCATCGGTATAAATTTGATCACTATAAGTCACTTACGTAACTCCCGATCGCAAAATATCATGCATTTTCGTGGACACGACACAAAATTTGACAGAACAGTAGTCAAAAATTTAAAAACCAGTTTAGTAGCTCGCATTGAGAAACTTAAATATCAGTTTTTCCTGAGATCGTTCACGTTCAATCGATCGGTGTATTGTTTCTCCTGAAGTCTAAAATTAGAACTCTTCATATGACTTGGTATCTTTGCCCTTTTCTCATCCTTGAAACCAGACCACAACATCATACATCGTTGTAATAAGACAGAAACATTGGTGCCGACGCTACTGACACATTCACACCACGTAGAGCTTTACTACTCCTCAGAAAATATTATATTTGTGAAGTTTACATTTCTAGAACTGAAGGTGGTAGAACTCTATGTGGTTCGACTCCGGAAGCACCACCGCCACACCTATTTCTGCCTAATAACAGCAGTGCGCTAATAATAACAGTTATGCGCTGCTGTGTTCTGGTCTGAAGGGTGTGGTAAGGGAGACATACTTTTCCGAGGCATTCCATCTTAGTCCTCAGGGGTAGCAACGCATCTGTGGCT
>MOOZ01000872.1:156273-175617 GCA_002930495.1 Cecropterus lyciades | reverse complement strand
CTCTCGCTGCTGAGCGCTTGGCTCAGCAGCTCAGTAGGCTGGCGGGTGGGCGAAGACCTTGACACGTTATCTGACCATCGTCACATACTGCTGGACGTAGAGTTGCGGTTTTCGACTGCAAACACGCACCGCGCCAATGACCGTTCGCGGCGATATGGTTAGCCTGGATATAGTCAACGCCTTTAACTCTCTACCCTGGAGCGCGATTATGGAGGGCTTGTCTGTCCATCAGGTGCCTTTGTAGTTACGGAGGGTCGTGAAGGCATACCCGTCGGACAGACACAACGGCTTCCCAGGTCGCTATGGGAGCGTTTGCGGAAGGAACGTCGTGCGCGGAGTACCGCAAGGTTTGGTACGATGGTCCAGCGCAAAGAGGCCTGGGACAACATGATCACCTTTTGCGAAGACGTGTTGTCTGCAAAGGAAGACGCTGGACGGGCTAGGGAATGCGCTGAACCCGCTCGGAGAAAGAGTTGCCGCGGGCGCAGGTAGCGCCCCACGGCGCCGTGACCCTGTAGTTCCGGGATTAGAATAGGGCTACGGTATCCCCTACCTGTCATGAGAGGCGACCAAAAGAGGGCTTCCGGGGTTGCGGGCGGCTAAAGGGACATCGAACTGTCCAGTCAAGCAACCTCGGGAAGGACGGCGGTAAGTGTGGTCGCATTACCGTCGTGGGAACCAGATGGTGCGGTGGGCCCAGCCGCTCACCTGGGTGCTGATGAGGCAATGCGCTCAGAGGACTTGTGTTCCCTTGGAGATCCCGGAGTCCTCTTCGCAGCACTGAGAACGGCCACCGGGGGGGGGTTTTAGTGCGGTAAAAATCCCATATAACCTAGCGTCGCTCCCATGGCATCGGGTACCTTTTGAAGGTTTCCCCCTCGAGAACAAAAAAAGCATCACTTGGCCAGCTTTAATGGTTTGGGCTTGCGTTACCTTTGCATCATCAAAATTGAGTTGAAGGTCAAATTTTCCATCTAATATATAGTATCTTAGATACCTAATGTACGTTTCAACTATTAATATTGGTAGAATCAGAGTTATCTCAGATTAATTTAAATAAGTGCCTATACAATATGAGGGCTTTCCTCGATTTTCCCGGGATCCCATAATCAGATCATGACTTATGTGATTATGGGGCTCAACTGCAAGTATACCCTACTGCAAGTATACTGTCCACAGTTGGCGGAGTAATCAATGTACATATTTAAAAAAAAAAAAACCAACCGAATGTCCTTTTTGATTTGATGTCCTTTTTGAAGCAGGTTATAAATTTAAAAAAAATGTAAGTGAAAAGTGGAGGAGGGTGCAAAAGCTCATATCTAATAAAGATACCATAACTGTTTAAAGAGATTGCGCAATAATAGTCAAGAACTTGAGCAACAAACTAATACAAAAGTTCTCAAGGCGAAAACGACTTAATTACAGATTCGTATAGCTTTGGAAGTTTGTGATGTAAATAAGTATGGCAATCGGGTAGAAAATACAATAATCGTAACTTCATAACAATGCTTGGACTTTTATGGCATAAATTAAAACACCCACACGCTTTCTACACTCATAACCCCACACTAAGATTTTCTCCTGTGTCGTGCCATGCCATGGACACACAAAGACGAACACGCAAACACCCAGACCCAGAACAGAAACCTAAACTCATCATTCAGATGTCTGTCTGGCCGGGGATCGAACCCGCGACCCAGTGCGTGTCAGACCGGTATGGTGACCGCTACGCCACGCGGGTCGTCAAAAATAAATAATTGATTGTCAACATTATTGATTAATTCACTGACTAGTTAAGTTTCAAAGCCGAATATTCTCGTAAGTTAATTGGCAAAGGCCCATAGAGTCTACCCTTGTCATTGATAAACTCATTGCATAATAAGAAGAGAATATATTTTTACTGTATAATATAAATAAGAGTTCAATTCTACGTTGATACCAATTAGCTGTTAGCCCGTGAGAAGTTGAAAGGAAGAATGTTGGTCAATGAGATGCTTACGGGCTGTAAGCATCTCATTGACCAACATTCTTGCGACTTGAATATGCACCCGTAAATTTTTTTATAGTATGGAAGTAGTAAACGAGAATGCAGTCCAGCTAATAGTAAGGTAAGTGCCTACTGCCGCCCATGGACATCTGTAATCAACCATAGTTAAGATCAAACTGTCACCTAAGGTTAGCCGCAGATACGTTGCCACCCCTGAGGACTAAGATGGAATGCCTCGGAAAAGTATGTCTCTCTTTCCACAGAACAGAACCTTCAGACCCGAACATAGCAGCGCATAACATTGCTTTTATGAGGCAGAAATAGGTGTGGCAGTGGTGCTTCCGGAGTCGAACCACAAAGAGTTCTACCACCTTCAATGTATATGTGTGTTTTGTGGTTGCCAGCTCACACCAACCATTAGTAACGTAGTAAACTAGTGACGCATCTGTGATTGGCTTCGGATAAAAGTCATTTTCCATATAAAATTGTTTAGATGTCCATGAGTGGTAGCAACCGATTACCATCAGGTGGATTGCATGCTCGCTTGTAACAAACTTACAGACAAAACATGCACCTGTATGATTCGACTTGAAGCTAAGACACGCACGAAATGCTTTACCGAACTTACACAAAAAACCAGTGTTTCTAAAATATTAAAATATCCAGAAAGTTTTTGAAGTTTTCAAAAACGAAAAAAGAAAGAAAAGATTTGGTAGGAGCTTTTAATTCAGTTACTAACGCAAGAATTTAAATGGAAGTTTCCGCAAGGTTTAAGCTTTTGTTTTCTTGCCTACGGTAGTGAATAATGAATTTAGTGAATTCGTTTTAAGTTTCTTATGATAGTTGTCAAGGTATAATAACCCACAAGTTTATAACTGCTTATTATGTAACAAATAATTCAAATTACGGTTTAAGATTTATGATGAAAAGAATACGTTACTTTCCAATCTATCTACGTAAACGTCAATTTAATTTGATTGAAGAGACATTCTTCTGAAATTGAGGAATATTTTTCTCGTTGATTAACTAAATAAGTATGTAGGTTCTTGAACGAAATCAAATGTCTTTTTATGAATTGAAACATACCTTCTCGTTTATATATTTTGATACTTCATTTCTTTACATAAATACTCTAATACAAGATATAAGAAGCCAATAATCAAAACCACTAATGAGGTAAAAGAAATGAAAGGTTAAGTCGGAGAATGTTTCAGTTTTTTGAGAAATATTATTTAGACATTGATTATACTGTACTTAATATTCTACCTAAGTACAGTATAATCAACTTATTTATTTACAAACTTATTTATGATACCTAGTACAAGGTGATGATCGTGTTGTTGCTAGCTTGTCGTAATAAGTGTCCACACGAACCGTATAGCCCTACGTGAAATTAAATAGATAGGACGAACCATAGTTAGATGCACACCGTAATTATTTCAAACATGGATTTTTTATATAATATGAAGTTACAAACCAGTAAGCAGTCCATTTGATAGTAAATGGCCAATGCCGCCCATAGACATCTGTAGTCAACCCCGAGTAAGATCAGTCTTATCTGATGTTTGCCACAGATGCGTTGCTACCCCTGAGGACCAAGTTCTGATAATGCCTCGGATAAATAAGTCTCTTCAGTCCAGAACACAGCACAGCTAACACTGCTGTTATTAAGCAAAAATAGCTACGGCGGCGGTGCTTCCGGAGTCAAACCATAAAGAGTTCTACCACCTTAAGAAGGGAAACACAACAGTGGTTGCCTTACGGTTCTCCCTTTTGAAGGGAAACCACTATCGCGTCGTTAATTGGTAGTTTGTGGTCCGTGCTCCGAAAAGAAGTGCTATAATCAAGTAACTCGTATTTAACAATCACTAATAATTACGTAAGATTGTCATTTGGACAACAATTGATTAATTTCATTAAAGATAATTCCTATAACCTAATCTTTCCTTTAACTTTTTGAGAGAGATTGCTTGCGTGTAATGTGTATGTCTAAGTCAGTATCATTGTAAGTAGATATGCGTGTGCCACAACAAAATAGTAATGGATTGGTGGTGTTTATCTCGCATTGCAAATATCGTCGATACAGATTGCAGTATTGAGAAATAAGGTAGTTTGCATACTGAATGCTATTTCACTAACGACGGCTTACAACTTCTCTAAACAACAGAAGTTGAAAGCCGTCGTAATCGTCGTCGCTTTCAATCAATCAGTAAATAGTTTACATAATTGTCTAATTATTACTCTACTTAATCTTCTAAAACTAAATTAAAATATAAACTTAATTTTGAATGTTCTCTCGAGTAATAGTTTCTTTTACGGACACATTTTTAAAATTAATTCCATTTTTATTACTTCAACGCTAGATAGTCACATAAGCTTAAGTCTAGTACACATTTCTGTTTGTAGTTTTAATTTGACCGAATCTAACTCGAATTTAGTTTGAAGATATTCAGTTTTGTTAACCTCTATGTGACGTGGGTCGTGGAGTCAAAATTATTTAACCTAATTTAAATATAAATTAGGTTAAATAATTTATAAATATATTTACAATCATCATACATTTTATTTAACAAAGTTAAAATAATCTTAGCACGTAGAATATAGTAAATAGAAAATATATTATATATCACTAACAAAGTGTATGAAATATGTTTTAATTTAATCATTGTGTGTTTAGGTCGGTTCGTCAGCAAAGTGAATCTCTAGGTAACGCTGAAAAAACAAGAAGCGCCCGTGGTTAAGCAAATATATCTTATTAAAGGTTAATGGACAGATTAGCATGAGACCTTTTTCAATCGATGACGGCCCTTATCATAAAAAAACAGGACACTGGAGCGCTTAAGACTACTGATTTAAGGCAAAATTGGTGTGACGGTGTTCCTCCGGATTCGAACCACAAAAGGTTCCATCGCTAAAATTGTAAATAACATAGTATGAGGTACATAGAATATTGTTTTTATAAAAATGTTTATTATTTAATTATTTTAGGAAAACGACAATGGTATACACAAAAAAGCATCTTAAATAACATGTTCGTTAAATTTCAACTTTATTGACATAAGTAGTGTGAAATAAAATATACAAATACTTCAAAGGCATATGTTCGAAGACTTTTAGATGTTTGGACGATTCCTTTTTTATTAACTTAAACATCACAAATGATCACATATATCTTATAATATGTTTAATGAATTCAATTTTGAACCATATTACTTTCATACAAAGACATAATACAGTCAATCTCATATAAGTGTAACTAGTGTAGTAGTAGTAGTCAATAAGATTGAATTATCAAATGAGCATCTAGTATACTTCATAGTAAGTGATCACAAGTGGTGATGGGTGGTCTAACCTAAGGTCGCTGTTTGGCCGAAACCGAAGTCAAAGCCGATTATTCGCCTGTAGCCACAACCTGGCCGAAGACGAAGTCAAAAGTTCAAAAACAATAAGAAATTCAGTTCTAAATTGGATGAAACTATTTTTCTTCCAAACGATTTTTATATTTTAGATAAAGATCTATGTTGATTGGATATAATTAACTTCTAGAACTGATTACAATTTATTTGCTACTTTTCTAAAATAATAAGAGTTCCAATAATGTAAATTTAATACACAACTGGCGGCGCAAGCCCAAAATAGTTTTCGGTTAGCCTTTTGTTTCATCTCCATCGCAGTATCGTGTATTCGTTGTAGTTCGTTCAATTTAGGCACTTGCTACAACGTTCAGCTTCGGCCAAAAGTTCAGCCCATTTTGGCCGAAGCCGAAGATTTTTCCGAAGATGATTTTTTTGCCGAAGGTGGCCGAAGTCGAAATCGAAGTCGAAGATTCGGTCGGACATTAGCGGTGGATCTTACCAACTGCATGAAGAATTGGTTATTAATCTGTTTCCTACTTCTGAGGATTACGATGTTCGCTTCATATGTAATTCAGCTGGCATAAGTACACTCGTCACAAAAATAAACGGATATCAAAATAAAATCTAATTTTTGGGTGACTTTCAACGAGCTAAAAGTCCGAGGCAAATGATCGTACAGTAAACAGTGCACTTTTTGCACTGTAGCTCCTAGTTCCTAGTTTTTATATATGACCATGAATTTTTTTATCATGGTTGAATCTGACGAAATCCTAAGGAAAGTACCAAAAAAAATGTTTGATTTTTTTTTAATATCCCTTAATTTTTGTGACTAATATAAATATTATCAATAATTATAATTAAAATGTTCATTGTTCATACATATTTAAAACGAGCTTATATTTCCACTATACATTTTCGTTGTGAATATTGTTTAATTAGGAAGCTATTTGTGTTGTTGTTTTATTGGTGCTTATGTTGACCCGAAGACCGGTACTTGTTGTTTGACTAACAATCTCGCGGCCTTTCAGTAGTTCCTGGAAATTGAAATGAGTTCATAATTAGTATCAAAAATGGTATGGATATTATGTGAATGAAATAAATCAGTTCAAATTTAAATAAATCAATATAAACTTAAATAGCTGTGCTTTGCGGAATCACCCGCGATAGATTACAAATATATTTTGCAATATTAAACACACAAATACCTTTCACAAATTACTTACAAATAACTATCTTCTTGAAATCATAGAAATTTCTATTACTATATGTTCAAAAATAAATTAGCTCTTTTAGTTGGATTTGCAGTCCTTTAACCCGACAGCGTTAGAAGGAGGGTAATGTTTTTCACGTAACGTGTGTATGTACGTATCTTTGTTTGCACGTATGTCCATTTCCTTGGCACGCGCTACAGTCCAAACGGCTTGACGGATCGTGACGTTTGACATATTTTTGGAATCGTCTCAGTTTGGAAAATGATATAGACTATATAATTTAAAAAAATGCCGCCTGTAAATAGGGGCAAAGACATTTTATTATCACAACTATGACACAAACACATACAATATGGGTATCAAATGAAAGCTGGTAAATAGACCATTCTATATATATATATAGTCCGTAATCAATGTACTAAGGAAAAAATTAGTGTAGCGATGGTGCTTCCGGAGTCGAACCAAAAATTTCTACCAACTTAATAATTTTACAAAATTTCGTTATTATTTGCAGCGAATTTTCATTACTTTATATTTCTAGTTCATTTTTATTTTTAACTTTTCTTTTTATCTTTTTTAATCTAACTTTTCTCAGCTGACCCTTAAACACTTAAGCTGACCGCTCATTGGCTATGATCATTTAAGGGTCAGTTGATAAAGTTACTTCCTAGTTGCTTAAGCTACTGAACATAACCATTAACGAGCGCTGTAGGTTTGATTTTATTGGAAAAATCTGTCAACAGTCGGTTGTTTACGCGTCGTAAAGATGCATCAACTGTTAAATACATATTACTGAATTTTGTCTTCGTCGCCGTCGTCAACTAAAAAGTTCACAGATGAACTTAGTACTTTTACATCATTTTCGATTGTGAGGTTAGGTTCTAGTAATATTGAAATTTTACCACTCCCTTGATTCGTTTCCATACAATCTTATAACAGATTTTTATACATCAATTTTAACATTTTTTAAAAAGAGGACTGATAGGCGTATATTATGAGCGCATTCAATACAAATCGAGCACAGTAATATGTTATTTAGTAATTTGTCAATTTAATCTATAACATTCCAATTAATGGTTGTGAAATAAGCAAAGCTAAAAACCTATAGGTACACATATACACTCGTCTCCTACTAGCAGTTGCTATTTCATACATCACAGATTTGCCTGCTTTGACTGGCTAAATATTGAAACAAAATAAAATAAATAACTCATATGCTGCCGTTTCGAACATTACATTAAAAATGAGATATTCTGAGAATAGACTAAAATGTGAAGTCCACGCTGGCCGATCGCCGAATAACGAGCGCTATTAATGGTAATTAAAATGGTAAGAAATTAATATATTTTTCTCTGACCTGGCTTCATGGACTTATTCTGACTTTCTGGCTTCATGACTTTAAATTGTTGTGTGCATAAAGAACTTACTTTGAAAGCGCGTCGAAACTTGCGAGACATGAGATTGTAAAGGATCGGGTTCACAGCAGTCGAAGCGTAGCTATTAATGCAGTTTAGGTAACAGAACACTTGCCACATCTGAAAATAATATGAGAGTTGCAACAATATCGCCAATTAGGTATAATGAGTACGGATCGACCAGGAAGGTACCACCGCCACACCTACTTCTAGTGGAAAGCAGTTCTTGCTTTTCGTGGAAAGGGCTCACTCACAATGAGGCAAGCATTTTAGTCCTTGGGAATAGTAACACAATAATTTAATTCAGATAAAACTTCTGTCCTGTATGAAGTTAATTACGAATGTCCATGTGACTGTGACCACTTATCATCGGGTAAACTGCTTGTTTGGCACTTCATTCTTTAAAATATATATATTCTTTCTTTCATTTTTTCTAGCGTGAATCAGTTCTTGCGTAGAGGTGGAAATGTGTGGATAACTTACATATAAGGCGACCATCTTAGTCCTTAGGGTGGCAACGCATTTGTAATTGGCTCCACATAGAACTTCTGTTTTATGATGTTTTATGGGATGGGTATCAGAAGTTCACGGGGTCACGCAGTCACTAAATATTAAGCGGACTGTAAACATCGTTTGCTACTTCCATATACAGCAAGCGACCATGCAATCCACCTTATGGTATGTGGTCAACGCCGCCCATGGACATCTAAAATGTACTTCATATAGAACAGTTGTTCTATCTGAAGTCAGTCACAGATGCGTTACTACTCCCGAGGACTTAGGTGATCGGTGAACTTACTTTTGCCTAATCGTCACAGAGCTTAAATTACTGAAACTAAAATAAGAAATTTGGACAATAGATTCATTTTAAGAATTACGATAATAGATTCATTGTTACACACTAAATAAGTTTCTTTTTATTCTGCTTCAATAAGGATCTAATGTCGCGGGCAAGAGCTAGTCAATCTTTATTTTTTTAACTTAAACTTGCTAGTATATCTTTATTCCATCCTATCAATTTAAAGCGAATAACGACAATAGATGCTGAAATAAGTTACGATCAACGATAAAACAAGGGATCAAATAAAAGGAGTGTAATATGTATTTATGTGAATTCCTTGCCGAGACGCAGCATTTTACGCGCTAGTACGACAGTAAACATTTCAGTCAAATCTAGTACATACAATCTTTTTCGAAACTCATATACTATATTGCATAGTACTGTGATAACCTAATGGTTGAAACTCGGCTTCTCAATCGAGGGTCCGAGGTTCGAATCCCAGGCCACCACTGATTTTTCTAAAATTATATGCGTATTAACAATTAATTATCACTTCTTTACGGTGAAGGAAAACATCGTGCGGAAACATGCACACTTAAGAGTTCTCTAAAAAAAGGAATTCTCAATGGTGTGTGAAGTCTACCAATTCGCACTTGGCCATCGTATATAAATGTTGTAAAACTCGTTTTGTATTAACTATAGTCTGCTTTTGTATCATTTGGTTAATTAAAGAAATTGTAGAACTGATTTTTAACCGACATCCAAAGGAAACTATTCGATCTATTCGTCATATATACGTGACGATTTTTTTACATTAATTTTAACGGAAATGGCGAGGACCTGTATACGAAAATCGTGGATACTTTTTAAGCTCGTTTATAATGGTAATTGAACTGTGTTTACTGTGTTAGCTGTCACTTGTCATGTGTACTATTGAACATTTAATAGAAGTTTAGGTTTTAATAGAAGTTTAGGTTCATTTACTTGCAGTAATCAAACGTTCCATGACAAAATCATATTTTTCTATACAATATGTTGACAGGTACGGCCCGTGTCAGCCTAGTAGAGTTCGTTGTCACACTTTCTAGAAATTTATTTTTTAAAATACTGTCATGTGTGTAGGTTTTCTTGCGATGTTTTTCTTTACGGTAAACGATTGATGACTAATTTCTAATATGCACATTATTTCAGAAAAGTCTGTGGTGTTTGCCCTCGATTCGAATCCGACAATTAAGAGACCGATTTTCAACCATTTGACTATCAATGCTCACTGTGTAGTCGTGTTAGGATCAATATAAACAAAGATTAGGCCCCGGGCCTGATCATATCACGTGCCACGGCACGTTCGACGACTGTAGATGGTATACAAGGTTTAATAGTAAAAACGAGGTGTGACAACTAAACGAATATACTTACATAAGCGTAGTCCTTCTGCCTTAGCTTGGGGATTAACGCCATGATCCGAATGATACAGTATGGAGACCAGCAGATGAAAAAGGATGCTGCTATGGCAACTGAAACGATAACTATAATTAGTTAAAGGTACGGAACCCACAACAGCCACACAGTGGGTCCCGGGTTCGATCTTGGCTAGACAGATATCTGAATGATGTGTTTAGATTTCTGTTTTTGTTCTGGGTGTTTGTATTCGTCTTTGTGTGTCCATGGCACCCATGACACAGGAGAAAATGGAGACCTAGTGTGGGGCTATGAGTGTAGAAAGCGTTTATTTATTTGTATATTCACGATATTGTTTACGTAAGGAAAATTGATGAGTAGGATTGGTAGGTTATGGTTTGGATATTGGCGTTATTATTACAATTTTCGATTGATTTTAGACTAATATTATCACGGAATTGATACATTTTAACCTCGAATCGAATCGAATTACATAAACCTCAGGTGATTTTCGCTGAGCGTCACTTTACTTTCCACGTTTTGTAAAAGAAGCAATAGATATCAAAAACATCCTAAGAACTTTAACAAAGAAGATAGTTCTAAATTAGTGTAAACGTGGAATCCAGTGGTTAGTTTATGTAAATCACAAATAATGCAAAGTTCGATGCGTAAGGATACAGTTAGTGCTGTGTGTGGTGATATGGAACCTAAAAAAGAAAAATGAACCAGACGTAGGGTAGACAGGTTAATCTACCATTAGTGCTTGTCAACGGTTTTTCCCCGCCACCGCAGTTCCGCCGTGATCACGATCCATGTAACTGGGTCGAAATATAGGCAAAAAAAATTAAAAAGCACATATCGTGAGTTCCCGTAACATATTAAAATGGACCTGTCAAAATGCAATTACAAAAAAAAACATTTATACTCAACAGTGTTCGAAGGAATGTAATGTTTTACTAATGACTCTTACCAATAACGTTTCTATTGTATGAGGCGGCTATATGTGATTTTATTTGTACATCTTTTTAATACTTCAGTGAAAAAATTTTCTTACCGGAGACCTCCTTAGACTTAAATGTCAAGTTATTGCAGTGTTTTTTGTTTAATGCTGGATTAAACATTATCAAAATATTATTTACTTCGAAAATTCAAACGGTTATTACGGTTTTAAAGATAACTTTAAATTAGGCCCAGAAAGATCGACGGTAGAGTTTAAGGAACCTTAAAAAAGTTGCAAATAGCCGTGTTGTGTACGTCATGTGATGATAAGGTAATAAATAATTCCCATGGATACCTTTGAACAAGTTTAATTAAAACGAGAGTTTCATTATCTTTATAAATTAAACGATCTACCAATTTATTTCTTGATTTGTTTTCAATCTTAATCTTTTCTCACGAAAGTTTTAGTGTTACTCAAATTTTTCATTTATATAATACAAAACAAAGTCGCTATGTTTTTTTCCGATTGTAATACGAGTCATCCTCGAAGATGTTACTTTATAGGCTCAAAATTAAATTGATTTATACTTAAAAACTAATTACTGTGTAAATTAGTACTGTAGGGTATATAAGCTCCCTTAGTTCGACCGTTCGGGTTCCAAAGTCTCATGCGACGTTGCCGTCGTCCGAGTTGCGCGCGCATCCTAACTGCCGTTGTTAGTGCGCCGCCGCCCGCGCCTCTTTAGTTAGTCGTCGATTGCGATCGATATGGTTAACACGTTCACGCGCATCGATTGGCCCACGCCGCGATCTTCGTTCACTTATTTTGTACTCCATATAGGGACAGTATCCCCTATAGTACTTTTATGTCTGTCTTCCTATATGGTGTAACCATGGAACCGAGTGGGATATTTTTTGATATAACTTTCTTTAAAAATAGGACTGCATAAGCTCTTTTTTAAGGTCTTATGTAATTTAAAAATTTCATATACTAAATCCGCAGCGGATAAAAGTTAGATCAAAAGTACTCAGAGAAATTTAAGACAAATAAATACTCATACTAACCTAACATCTTGATTGCCTTGCTTCTGTTCTGCTTCGCAAATGTCGGAGTGCTTCGTAATGATTGCTTCGTCTTTAATTTCAAAGTTATCAAAATGTATAGCATAGTTATCACCATCATTGGGAGTATGAAAAAAATAATGACTTCAACCGCCATTATGAGTACTACCTGGTTACTTGGTGGCGAAATGAAGTATATGTATACACTGGTATGTTCTTCTATGTTGTAAACGTAAAACACATTCAAAAGACAAAATGAGGCAGCTACCGTCCAGTTTGCAGCGAGAATTTTGAACACACGCGAGTTCTGCACTAAGGTTTGACGTAAAAAGGGCTTGGAAATTACAATGTAACGTTCTATAGTTAGCGCCAGAATAGTAAGCACGCTACAATTGCATAACATATCCCAAAATAAGAAAACTATGTGTCCAGTAATCTTTCCAAACAGGTCCGGTATCCATAAAACTGTTATTTCGATCGGAATAAACAAGGCGGTCATGAGATCTGCTATCGCTAAATTGAACAGGTAGTAATTAGTTGGGGTCCTCATGGATCGATCCCGAATTATAACTGCACATGTACACACATTTCCGACAACACTTAGAATCATAGACACAATGAAGAATGCCGACACAATGATCTCAAATACGCCTATCTTGTCGTTCAAAACGTACTTGTCGTCGTAAAATAAGAAAAAATTAACACTCTTGTCAACGTAGGTATAATTTGGTTTTAACATTTTTGTGACGTTTTATCAACACAAGAGCGCGACCAAACATTCGCGTTGAAGTGAAGTTCATGAGGCTTATGGACAAAAGCTCCTCCTAAAACTACAGGATGTTACTTTCATTTATACTGGACTAGTTGTTTTCTGCTCTGCCGCTTGGGTCATGGGCCACATAAAAAAATATCCTATATGTTAATCCAGGACATAAACTTTTAGTGTGACAAGTTTAATCCAAATCCAATCAGTAGTTTTAGCGTGAAAGAGTAAGAAATATACATTCTCACAAACTGTCGCCATTATAATATTAATAAGATTTATTATCAACATGAAGTTAGCAAATCAAGGCAGTGATAGTCTTATGGTTGAAACTACTCTTCGATCGCGGAGTTCGAGGTTCGAAACTCAGATTTTTCGAAATATTAGAAATTAAGTATCAGTTGCTATAAAGATGAAGCTATAATGATGATGAAAAACATCGTGAGGAAACCAACAGGCAGCTAATTTAAAAGAAAAGCTCTCAAAGGTTTGCGAAGTCTATTAGCGGACTTTAATTGTAACTTTTAAACACCTCTCAAGTTGTCAGGAGACTCATGCCCAGCAGTAGGCCAGTAATGATGTGTAGATAAAATTTAGACAATAAAATCAATAAGGCTGAAAGTGACGAGATTTTGATGTTTCGAGCTCGAGAACAGCTGTGTTCTGGTTTGAAGAGTGTGGTAAGGGAGACATACTTATCCGAGGCATTCCATCTTAGTCCTCAGAAGTAGCAACGCATTTGTGGTTAACCTTAGGTGAGACTTTGATCTTACCTAGGGTTGATTACAGATGTCCATGGGCGGCAGTAGCCACTTACCATCAGATGGGCTGCATGCTCCTTTGCTACTTTCATATTATAAAATAAAATAAAAAGTGTTAAGCGCTGCTGTGTTCTTATCTACTCGTAAAGGCTGTGGTAAGGGACACATTCTTATCCGAGGCGTTCGAACTTAGTCCTCAGCTCAATATTATTTTTTAACTAAACGCTTGCTCACACGTTGATTCATTTTGATATCTTTCACGTAATTGATAATCAACAATTAGTAAACAATATGTAGATACTTTTTTCTCATCAAAATAATCCTTAAATTGCAAGTGTGAACACCATTGATAAAAATGTAATTGAGTGGATCCAAACAAGCGCTCAAATTGATGGAAACCATAGAGCAGTCACCCTTAATTGAAATTGCCCTGTATGGTAATGACGTTGTTTGTGCGCATTTATGTTTTATCATATACATATTTCTGTCCATTTTGTCCCCATTGATAGTGATGGCGTTGAGCAGTGATAGCGTAATGGTTAAAACTCGGTGTCTCGACCGAGGGTCCGAGGTTCGAATCCCAAGCATCACTGATATTTCTAAAACGATCACTGCTTTACGGTGAAGAAAAACATCGAAAGGAAACCTGCACACCTGAGAGTTCTGTAAAAAAAAGAGTTCTCAAAGGTGTGTGAAGTCAACCAATCCGCACTTGATCAGCGCGGTGGACTATGGCCTAAAACTCTCTCATTCTGAGAGAAGACCCGTTCCCACTAGTGGGACAATAATGGGTTGACAATGAGATATGTCCGTTTATTCTAGTTCAACTAGTCGTGAATTGGCTGCCATAGGTAGCAAAAAAACTTTTAGATTTAGCGATTAACCAGTAGTTAAGTTAAAACAACTTTTCAAGAACTTAAACGGTAAGATGGTAGGTATCACTACGTGATGGAAGACAATAGATAGTCAACTTAAACGGAATATCAAGAAAAACATCAATAAGATTTGTATATTGTTTTAATCTAGATCATTTGGGTTACTAGACAAATTAAATAAAAATCACCCGTAAAACATCGTTCGAATAAATTAGATTCAAAATAAGCACACACTGTTCTACACACTTATATCACAATATTTAAAACTACTCCCGTTTATCACATTAATAAGAATATTAGGTACAATATTTGGAATTCTACAATATTCAGTCAGCTTTGGTAGTGTTGTTTTCTCCGACGGGGATCTCTTCGCCCCATTCCTCGTGGGTGCCGTCGCCCGTTCGCTTCACGCGTTTCTCAATAACATCTCTAGACACGGTCTTCAAGTCGTACGCCCAACCAATCGCAGCCATGGTATCGATGAACAGCTTTGACAAGTTCAGCGAATAGTTTCCTAGTTCAGCGGTTTTGTAGTCCCAAGGGAACGTATGGTGGTAGTTGTGGAATCCCTCGCCCAAGACGACCAGCGATACGGGCTTCGTTTCCACCGGATTGATGTTTTTGTCGTAAGGTTTGCTTCCCCATTTGTGAGCAGCGGAGTTGACTAGCCAAGTCACGTTCAGAACGTACACATAGCGGAAGATAGCGCAGACAAAGTACCCGTTCCATAGAGTCTCTCCCCATAAGGTAGGAATCAGGCTTGGTAGAATGAAGCAAGCCAGGGGCATCAGGATCAAGTAGTGCCTGTAACAAAATAATTTTTATAATTAACATGTTTCACTAGCTTTTGTCCGAGTCTTCGTGCAATAGCGTGTCTATCATACTAACATTAACATTATTTTATTAACTCTATTTTATCCCCTTCGGGACGGAATATCGGAGAGGTCTTCAAATGACGGAATGTAAAAAAAATCATGATTCTAGCTTTGTTAATATTATCAATTCGCTTAAAAATATTGATGTAAAAAAGCAGAAATGCACCTGTGCCATTTTTATGCTTAGAAATCTTAAGAAAATGCCCCTAATGGTTTTACTCCCATGGCTCAACGATCAAAAGGGAATATGGTTAAGCGTTGAAATTAACACATTTTTTTGAAGGACCACTTAAACATCCTAAATCTCGACAGCATCTACGATTTTTTGCGTCGATATACAGATATATTGTAGACACAATTAAAATCTTGTGTTTATTATATAAGGAATTCGATTTTTGTGACGGATTACCTACTAATGAATAACGCAAGAAAATAAATAATCTAAGAATATGGGTTGCAGTCACAGCACATTCATAAATGGAAACGAATGCCGATATTATATTCGATATTAGATTTCCTAATAGAAGTTATTTATTGTTTACGGATCCGGAGCAAATATATTTGTTTAGGGTTGGTGTATAGTAACATTTTTTTGTAGGCTGTGAAAGGGTTTAGTATTGGTGGGATTGGGAATCTTTTTAAATCATGGAAAGAAACTTTTTTATAATATAGATGTAGCAAACGAACATGCAGTCCACCTGATGGTATCTGGGAAGCCCTTGGACTTTTGTAATTAACCTCAGATAGGATAAATCTTGTCGCCAACAGGTGCGTTGTTACCCCTGAGGACTAGATGGCTTATATAATGTTATCAACTGCAATATTTATATGATCGGCAATATTTATTACACTTGTATCAAGTTTGTGTTTTAAAATTGTCTGTTATTATTCAATATCTGAAATATTTTGTTATCTCAATTTAGTGGAAATTTATGAAAAAAAAACGACCTGTTTAATAATTGATAACTTATTATATACCTATAGAAGGAAGAATAGACTTATAATATCTACAGAAATATATTACTTAGTTGAATTATTAAAAAAACTATAATACAGGTAAAATTAGTGAGATACACGATATGGAGGTGGTTCTTTTATCTTGTTAGATACTTACAAAAAAGAAAATAAAACATATCATTGGACTTTGAAGATTAAGAAATTTGTACTGACTTTTTTTGAAAACGCAGTATAGGATCTGCCCAGAGGTCGCTCATGTCGACGGTGTGACCTTTGGCCTTAATCTCTGGGTGTTTCCTGACCAGAAGCCAGCCAACGTGGGAAAAGAAGAACCCACGCGTGGCGTTATGGGGATCGGCGTCAGTTTCGGAGTACTTGTGGTGCATTCGGTGATCACGCGCCCAGTCCAGAACAGAATCCTGATAACAAAAGATTATAATAATATAGCAAAACAAATATAAATTGTTTATATACTTAACATTGACTTCTATGTAACCTTTACACGATGTTGGTTTTTATTGATAATTATGTTTGAGTATCCACCTACGGACAGAATTCATTTCGCCTGTTTGTTGTTAAGGGGGAAATTATTTAGGAGAAATTAAAGATTCATTTATCGCCTAGATGAATATAATACGAATAGAGGTTTCACGGTTGATCATTTGGTTTAATATTTTTTTTAGGTATTATGTCATAAGATTGAAGTAGTAAACGAGTATTTTGGGACCTGCTGGTAAATGGTTATTACCGTCTGTGAATATCCATAACTAACCGCATATAGAACAGGGCTTTTATCTAAAGCCAATTATAGATGCATTGGACAATACTTCCGCATAACAACAAGAAATAGTTCACGTTACATTAGATATTTTTGGCAGTGGTATTATATTAAACTGTTTTAGTTCTACCTCCATTCGGAATGTCTAGAAAGCAATAACTTTTTAATGAAGGAAGTCACAAATCATTATCAAGAGAACTTATACTTCAGTGAGAAACTGTACATAACATTGTATTGTTATCGACAACAAAGAATTTCTTTAAGGTTTGGAGCAAAGCTTAATATTAAATCAAATTCTATTCAGTTGCTACTAGTGATAAAAATAGAAAATCGGTGTTAATAGTAGTTCTAAGGAATTGATATTGAAAATTCGAAGGGTTAAACGTTATTACGTTAATAGATTAAATAGTCTTGAAGTATCTTAATGCCAGTGGTAGTAGATAGATTATTTGGGGCCTTGAGAAAAGCAATATTCGGTCTAGATAAGTACTCCCTGCAGATGATACTATATTGTTCCGAGTCCTAATGGTAAAATGGATGCGACTTTATATACATGAGTTTAATAAATAAATAAATAATGTTGCCTATTCCCTAGAACCGAAGGCATACTTCGCATTAAGTTCATACAGCTTCAATGTGGATTGATGGTAACCTTATTATACTTTTTTTATAAATCTAACATAGCTATATGTATATAAGTCAGCATTTTCTTTTCTGGTTCATATATAGGTAATATATGAACAAATTTAAGAAATAACATACTACAAAAAAACGATACTAAATAATAGTTGGAGTATTGCCATATATGTAATTTAACCTTATAAACATAATTATTTAAATTATATTTTACTTTAAAGGAGTAAAGAACATGCAGTCTACGTGTTGGTAAGTTATAGCTGGCATCTTCGATCAAATTGATCGAAGGCTGGCATCTAATGGGCATCTGACTCCATTCATTTTAGTAATAGAATTGGGGATGGTACTTCCCTAGTAAAAATACAGGTCTATGATATGCCTGCGTAGCGGAGCGTGTATCATACCCGTCTGACACGCAGTGGGTTCCGGAATCGATCCCCGGCCGGACGCACATCTAAATGATGACTTTAAATTCTGTTCTGGGTCTGGGAGTTTGTGTCGTCCTTGTGTATCTTTTAAGAATGAAATCTTAGTGTGGGTCTATAATTTTATGATATTTTATTGATTTGTTTAGGAAAATCAGACATTTCCGGACTATGAGCAATATTTCCGATGAAAGTCAGTCACACGAAGATCACGACACTTGATATCAAGTTGGGTGTATTATGGGGCAAGGGTTACGGTTTATCGTTGGGTGTTAAGGGTTAAATATATTTTAATAACACATGCTAAACATGTGTTGGTAATTTGAATTGTTTCAACTAATTTGTTAGTGACTCATTCTCTATAATTTTGAAGTTGGAGTAGTATTCGATGCTTATTATACCGATTTCGGATACGATAATTATCGTAATCTAATAAAATAATTATCGTATCCGAAATTTCAGATTATCCGTTAGTTTCAGATAATTTCGTTTACGGATATTATATTTTAAGAAATGTTTAACGTAAAATACAAATAGGTAATAATTTGGTTTTATTCCTATGCCATCACTTGCGACTACAATCAGCCATATTAGTTATTATTATAGCTAACTTATCAATTTTAAGTGTTTTTACTAACTAAACTAAAACTACAAAAAAAATCCGAATCATATCCGAAATTAACCGAAACTTTTATATCGGATACAGTTACGGTTACGGGTATTTTCGGATATCCGATAGTTTCGGTTACGGTTACGGAGCTCCATAACATCCTTGGTATGAATTTCTGTTGTTTCTATAATCTACGTCAACCCATTATTGTCCCACTGCTGGACATAGGTTTCTCATCTACTCTATAATCTACTTATTAATGATGAAATTAAAAACTGTTAACCATCAGGTAGGGAGCAGTGATAGCCGAATGGTTGAAACTCGGCCTCTCAATCGAGAGTTCGAGGTTCGAATCCCAGGCACGCACCACTGATTTTTCTAAAATTATGTGCGTATTAAAAGTTAATTATTACTGCTTTACGGTGAAGGAAAACATCGTGTGGAAACCTACACACCTGAGAGTTCTTTAAAAAGTTCTCAAAGGTGTGTGAAGTCTACCAATTCGCACTTGGCCA
>MOOZ01000872.1:138257-153383 GCA_002930495.1 Cecropterus lyciades | reverse complement strand
ATTACACTGCTGTTATTAGGCAGAAATAGAATTGGCGGTGGTGCTTCCGGAATTGAACCACAAAGAGTTCTACCACCTTCTTTTTGTAAATGCACCATGTAGTGTCAGCCTTGAATGACACTACTTCTTCTATATGTGTAACATATGCCCTAGGATGAGTTAGTGGAATGTTTGGCAACGATAGTGGCTTATCCTTTTTTAGAGGAGGCACGTAGGTACGTTGCTCCTCTAAAAAAGGATAAGCCACTATCGTATCGTATTGTAGTAGGTACTACAATAAGTTAAATATGTTATAAAGATTAGTATGTTATCTCACCAAACAAACGAGTGGTCCACATGGCTTTAGTCAGGAACAGATACCCTCCGTACACCGCGCCGAGATGCAACATCATGAACAGAATAACATTACGCCAAACTATTTGCCATTTCCTCTTTTCCGCGGACGGAGGTACTGGAGTCGCGTCCTTGTCGGCATCTGACTCGTGTAGGACCCACGAAGCCGTTTGTTGCCCTTGGGGAGGCATTGTGTTCTGGAACAAAGTAAATGTGAAGTCACAAAACAGGAAAAAACAACATAAACTATTGTTTACCTCTGCGGCCCGTGTAAATAGCAATTTCATTTCGTACAAATGAAGAAAGTGATTGTGATTCGACTCCGAAGTAAGGGCTATAACAGCAGTGCTAAGGGTAGTTGTAGTTTGAAAGATTTGGCTAGGGTGACATTATCCGAGGCGAGGCATTATAAATAAGTCAGGGGTAGCAACGCGTTCATGGCTAACCACTGGTAAGACTGTTAGCTTATCTGGGGTAGAATACAAATGTCACTGGACTAGTTGCAATATTCGGGAAATATCATGGATTTTATTGTTTTAGCGCAGAATCCTAATTATTTTTCTTAAATAAAAGAATCCTAAGTTTCTTCGTGTAATATCAGCCATTTGCCATTAAAATCCTGTCGCAATTGGTCTAACAGTTTCAAATTATCTGGATAATAACCGGAAAACAAACAAATAGAACGATGGAAAAAATTATAAAATATTTTTTTATTTATACGTATGCATACATAGAAATAAGCCAATAATTATTTAATAAATAAATGGAATCGACTGTGCAAACAATAAATCGTATTTTACATTCCATGATTAGCTTATGTGCATTATTACCGATTGTGACGTTTATTGAATCTTGTTATTTAAACATGATTATTATTTAATGCGATTACAATCATAATTATAGATAGGATGTTTTTGGCAGAATAAAGTATTATTGATAAACTGGTGGAGATTCGAAATAATATTATATTAATCTAACATCATCGATGAAATAAAAACAATCCATTCTTGTACGAGTTTAAAAATAACTAATTTTTTGCTTGAAGTATTTACTTATCTGTCTAATATGGCTTATAAGAAACATATTACAAAAAACCTAAGATATTTTAACACCAAGAAATGTTTGTTCGTCCTGTTGTTACTCATATTTGTTATGATCAATCTAGCGAACAAACAAATAGGTATATATCAAAAAATCTCTACTTATTTAACCACACGGAGTTCCAGGTTCTATCTCAGTTAAGGACGGCATTTAACTGTTGGAGTTTACATAGACCTATGTTCTTAATTATTCTCGATCGATGAGATCTAATAACAGTGATAGACTAATGATTGAATCTCAGTCCGAGAAAAAATCCCAGGCCACTGATTCTTCTAAAATGATGTGCTTTTGCTATAAATTCGGAGGCATTGAAGTTGCTAGATTTTCAAGTTTTTTGACAATCATGTCTGCCAAAATAATTTTAATAATATTTTGTGTTAATAAAAAGTATCCTATATTTTTCTAAAACCTCTAAGAATATATTTACACAGTTTCACGTTAATTCGTTGTGTAGTTTAAGCATGAAAGCATAAGAAACAAACTTATATTCAAATTTATAATATTAGTATATATGGATATGGTCTCGTTCTATTTGTTTTTAATGCGCTGTAATGTTGCCAGTGCTCTTTGACAAAAATGTTAATTCTTTAAAATTGTTAAAGGTATAAAATGTCGGTTATATGTATTTAATTAAAACTCTCTTTAAATACGATTATTTAACACCCACAAATAAAAAAAAAAAAACAAAGAAACTGAGATCATGAACTTAATGCAAGTATACAAGTATAACACATGTCTTCTTATAAGAAGAGTTTTGACTAAAGATATACACACAAACTGAATATTTACAGAAGATGACCGTTTCTAAGCATATTACAAGATAGGCCAATAACATCTGCTTCAGAAGACCTAGAACAAATACGGCAAAAATAATATTTAATATGGAGGCGTTCAGCTCTATAACAAGCTACCAAATGATATAAAAGAAATAAAATCATTCAACGTATTAATAAAAAAAAACAAATAAAAAACAGTCAGAAAGATCTTCATACTAAGGCACAGTGAGTTCTTCATTCATACATTTATACACACATACATATACTTTACACACAGATAACATATAAATTTTAACATACACCAACGACATACAAACAACATTCTTAACTCGAAAAACAAACCCAAGTATAACATCAATAAATGTATTTATTAATATCTAATATTAAAGTATCAAAATAATAAAAATATTGACACGATAAAATTTGTAAAAAAATAACTAAAAATTAAATTTCCGCATTTTAATTATATCCGCTCTCTAACCAGTATCCGCTAGTAGTTAATTGCGTTATTAGTAACAATGCGTTATTCCTTGCTAGCCGCAGTCACAATATAGATAATAAACAGTAGTCCGACTCAGGTGTCCTTGAAATTTATACCTACGGCTGAAGAGGGCGCCATGTGGTGGGTGCCAACCTAAAGTGAAATTATTACTTAGCAGCTGAAGTAGCCTTATTTCGCTTACCGTTGGATGACCATAAAAAGTGAGAAAGACCTTCCGGATAGAAAGATAAATGTTAACCTCGTATATGCCATCGAAAGTTTGCTATAATTTAACATTCCCTCTTTATTTAAAATGGAAATATGAAAGTCTGAAACCAAAGGTGTAGTGACGTGACTAAAATAGTCGCCATGTTTATATAGCGAAAAATATCCAAATCAAAAGTAGCCTATAGACTGACCAGTTAAATAAGCTACATTCATGCAAAATTTGATGTAAATCGGACCAGTGGTTCTTGCGAGATTGGGTAACATACAGACACACAGACACACACATCTCTCATTTTTATATATTAGTATAGATATAGATTTTCGGTATAGGATTTTATTACTTTAGAAGAAAAAATATGTAAATTTAATACCTTATAAATTTGTTACAGAATAAAATTGCACCGATTGCGAATTGATTTGCAATGTTTACTATTATCTTTAACTAGCTGAGCCCTGCGGTTTTGCCCGCGTTTAAAAAATGTAACTTGTCATAGTAACATATACGTGCGCGTAGAGCGCACGTATATTACGGTTTCTTAGGTTTTAATTTTTTTATGTGGAACCTTAATTAAATTTTCTAAAATAGAAGTAGCCTAAGTTACGCCTTATGACATCAGCTATCCAACGGTGAAAGTCCCGTCAAAATAGTGTCAGTGTTTTCAGGGATTACCCAAAACAAACAGATAGACAGACAGACAGACAGACAAAAATTTTAGCGATTGATTTTTTGTTATCAGTATCGTATATACTTTTGTATGCATTTGGTAATTTTTTTATATAACAAACAAACACTTCAATTTTATTTATATGTATAGAAGTATAGATTATCTCGGGCGGCGCACGGCGAAACACTGCGTTGTTTTGCACTCCAAAATATACTGAGCGGCCGTATAAACGATATTTGCAAGTGTGCGTGCACCGATTCGTCCGTTTATATGGAGTCGGGTTATCTATTACTGTTATCTATACTGTGCCGCAGTGCACTTTTTTAATATTTTTTTAACTACCCTCTATTTGAAAACTAAAATGTAATGTTTATCTTTTATTAAAAAAAATTAAGAGTGAGGCTCCGCGTATACCATGATTTACCGATGTGGGGATTGGTGGGATGACACCGATGTGGGGATTGGTAGGCAGCTGATCACAGTAGCAGTAAGGCTTCGGTCTGGACATGTTCCATTGAATGTTTTTGGATACCTTATGAAAAAAGTGTTGTCACCAAATTACTATACATGTGATAGACCTGAAGATGTCCAACATCTCTTAACATGTGATAGACTTGAAGATGTCCAACATCTCATGATGGAAAGTGTTCCAAATCGAAAGAAGAGAGATGCATTGATGAAATGTAATGTAATGTAAAAAAATGTAAACCAATTTGATGTTGGCGCCTTTCAAACCATCTTATCGGACCCACATTCCGTACAGGCATAGTGTATTTATACATTCATCAATGCATCTCTCATAAATAGAAATTAAGAATAGATTTAGAAGAACTAGACTTTATAAGGTACAATGATGAATAACATGTACATTTAGTACCCAAGCCTCAAAACTAAAGATTAAAAAAAAACCATTGTTGTCCGAAACATAATATTTCTGATAAAACGTTGACTTAGCTAAGCGGCATGTTTTGTTGCATGTGTTGTTAATTCTTAAGAAAAATAAAGCCTTTAATCTAATATCAGGTTACAGTTTCAATTCCGGTGTTATTGGGGCGCTGCTAGAAATTAGAAATTTATTATTAAATTGGATGTAACAAAATATTAACTAACTATTTTAATAAAATATATAAAAAATATAACTTAAATGTAAAAAGAAACAAATTGCCAAATTAAATATAAAAAGCTGCGTCTGCTAGAAATTTATAAATAAAACATATAGTTGCATAAGTAGGTATGGTATTGTGTTAGTAAACTGATACACAATAAATGATAAGATTATACAAAAATAAGGTTGCAAAAGTCTAGAGCAATACATACTGTATTACAAAATAATTTGTTAGCAATAATATTTTGCAAACGAGTACGTTATATGGTGATTTGCTTGATGTTAAGTTTTTACTGCCGCCCAAAGACTTTAATCAACCCCAGATAAGATTAGAGTCCTATTTAAAGTCGACCACAACAGCCTTACTACCTTTTGGTCTAAGCTAAATCTTATCAGCCCTAACAAATTTCAGTTTGTTATAAATGTGTTTCAATTTACTTCATTAGCGGTAATAGTAGAAAATAGTAGGTAAATAATAGTACTTACCTATAATTAATTTACCGAACGTAATAAGCGCACCTTAAATCGTTAACTTAAAAATAGTTAATTAAAATTCTAGTGTCGCAATACTAGAGTTTATTACGCAAGAATGTAGTCATTTAGTGCAAATAAAAAAAATAGCAAATGTGATTGGAGGTAATTAGATTAATCTTATTATTCGAAGCTTAATAATTATTATCAGGTAATGATGGAAGGAATTTACTAATCTAAACATGCCAATATCACATGTCACTGTATTTTTCTACGTACGCTTATCTTTGATCAAACGATTTGCGAATGTAGGTATGACAGCGTGGCGACCCCCCGCATCTCAAGAAAAAATGGCGCCAATGAATTCTGAATTTCAGTTTCAGTTCAGAACTTGTATATATACAGGATTTTGAGGCAACGCTATCGAAGTTGCCTCAAAATCCTGCATATATACAAGCTCGAAACTGAAACTGTCGGAGCACCCCAGGCATGATCGCCTAGCCTGGCAGAAGATATCCTTTTGCCAAAACGGAAACGCTAAATACTACTTGGTGTATACAGCGTCGCGAAGTTTTCATCATCCCCTTCATATAAAATACTAGACTCGTTTGATGGACTATGGTCTGAACCAGTTATTTTCAAACTTACTTTATCTACCGCTTAGTTTAAGAATATATTTTTAGCGCTAGTAAATTTTTAACATTATCAATATTTTACAAATATTTTACAATTTTTATTTAATTATACCGTGCTTCCCTTTTTCTTTTAGGCCCTTTAGAGGCTTAACACCCACAGATGGGCGTTATTATCTACTTAGGAAATACTAGCATAAACGTGTTTAATACTGAGATAGAAACATTTAATACTGAACTGATAATCAAAGATTTTTTTACGTATTAAACCATTTAGATTCTGTTAGTTAATTACACATTGGACTATACTGTCCAATTGTATCTGGGTCTTGGATCTGCATGTGGCGTGATCCCGCGCACAAATGGCGATCAATTGGTATTGTGATAAACGAGGTGATACATCGCAAGCTCAACTCGCTATTCAAACATCATTCAGCCATCCATTACTTAAGTATGACGTGATGTTAGCATTCGTTTATTTACAAAAAAATAGGCATAAGAACAAACAAATCCGCTTGCAATGGAAACCATCTTCAATACAATATTTTGTATATGACGAATGAGATTCAACATTTTTAATAAAAACATAACAATAGATGCCTAATCATCTTTAATCTCCGCAACAATACTTGACAGCAAGTGTCTATATGGTATATCAGTCGGTGTCTGGTACCGAGGAACTCCCGGAGCGCTATGGCAAGGGGCTCATTAGAAATGGTGCCAAAAGAGTTCTCATGGTTAAATAACCCTAAAAAGAATTCTTTAGGCATCCAAATGGCAAAAATCGGAACCCTTATAGATTCGTCATGTCTTTCTTTCCGTCCGTTTGTCCGTCTGTCCGTATGTCACAGCCACTTTATTTAGAAACTATTAAGACTACAAAGTTGAAACTTGGTAGGTAAGTGTATTTTGCAAACCGCTTTCCGAATTATGTACAAAAATAAATATTATATTGAATTTTAGGGGGGCGGGGATTCATCTTACCTACACGTGTGGTATGTCTATAGAAAGGTCTTCAAAAATGACATTGAGGTTTCTCAAAGGCGATTGTTTGAGAGATAAGCCCTTTTTAAACGGAAAAATGTGTCCCCCCCGCACTCTAACCTTTAAACAAAGAGGGTGAAAAATCTAGATAAAACAATGTGTTATAGATGGCAAGGAAAACTTTGAACGAAAATTGGTTCGAAGAAGATACGGTTGACAGTTTTTGAGATATAGCACTTTTTCAAAAACAGAATAACATAACTTTGTAATTTATGCAAACACTATGAAAAACAAACTTATGTTGGTAGTTGGAAAACTGTTCAACCTTATTTATTATGATATAACTCTATAAATGATAATACTACGGAACCCTTCGCCTGCGAGTCTGACTCGCACTTGGCCGGTTTTTATTATATGGAGTTAGCAAACGAGCATGCAGTCTACCTGATGATAAGTGACCTCTGCTGCCCATGGGAATCTGTAATCAACCCCAGATAAGATCTGAGATCTTATCTGGGGATGATTAGCCTTGCGTTGCTACTCCTGAGGGCAAAGTTGGAACGCTTCAGATAAGTATATTTCCCTTACCACACGCTTCAGACCAGAACACTGCAATATACATATAACATTGCTGTTATTAGGCAGAAACAGTTGCTGTGATGTTTCCGGAGTCAAAATCAGAGTTCTATCACATTTAAAAACCTCTACTCCAACACCGCCGTTGCGTTTGACAAGCGGCTCCAGAGGAGCTGTTGGTTAATCGCTTGGAAATTGGAAATGTTGGCTCATTTGGAAGTGTCTATGTAGCTTCTCTGTATCGTCCGGTTCAAATATAAAAAAGGCAGTCACCAGATACTGTGTTTTTCAATAGATGGTTTCTATTTGCCTACGTTTAAACTACTGTCGCTTTAATTTGTTCATTTTATACCTATTGACAACATTGTTCCGAACTCTATGGGCGTAAAGTATTCCTTAAATCGTCAACCCATTATAATCCCACTGCTGGGTTTGAGTATTCTCTCAGAATGAGAAACTTTAGGTCATTGTCAACCACGCTGGCCAAGTGCAAATTGGTAGACTTCACACATCTTTGAGAACTTCTTTATTTAGAGAACTCCCAGTTGTGCAGGTTTCCTTACGATGTTTTCTTTCACCGTAAAGCAGTAATAATAAATTTCTAATACGCACATGATTTTACAAAAATCAGTGGTGCGTGCCTGGGATTCGAACCTTTGGTGGAAGCTGAGTTGAACTCAGCTTCCATCCAAGGTTAGGCTATCACTGATCTGTGTGTGTGTGAACATCATTCACATTCATCATTCATACAAAATGTGTGTGATATATCAGTATCGTCCATATGCACTTGCAATGTACATGGCAATCGAAAATCAAAACGTAAACGATGAACGTTTTGACGTAATAAATTCGTACTAAGAGCACTGACCTGCATTCATTGTAATCTTGCCTTAAATCATCGTGGTTATAAGCGATGCAATAATGTTTCAAAGTTTAATGATTGTTGAACTTGCCTGTTACTGATATTGGTAAATTATTAGGAGTCAATTTCGGTGCAGGTAACTTTGAAAGTCATATTTTACGTTTAGTCAAATTGAACTACGATTAAATTCCATACAAAAAATACCGAACATTTTTCTATTAACACAATTTTAAAGATGTGTGTGTGCTTTAAACTGGCAAAAATGAATAGATTTTTTGTCTGACACTTTCTAAACATTGACAAAATAATTGTGTTTTAGTGATTTGATTGAAAAATATAATCATTTCATGTTACTAAATTAGGTACGATATACAGCGATAACTTCAATCGACAAATAGTTACTGCATGATGCCGCATACTAAAGCGAGATTAATATTTAACAAATAAACTATTTAACCGATTTGAATACAATATTAAATTACGTTGTGAACTTTACAACTGAAAAAAGTTAATTGAAATCCGCTCAGAGATTTTGATAAACACAACACAAATAAACAATCAGGCAAACAAACTAAATGTCTTTGTCAGTGTAATAACATGGATATGATGGAAATTATCTTAACATAAACGAGAATATTTTATTTATAATACAATGTAAGAATGAACAGATGTAAAAATATATTAAAGATAACAATATTTAGAAAAATTACACAAACGTAAAAACAATTATGTAAAAATATTCTGACATCATCAATTAAATAGACGATTCTACGTAGCATTCACTTTTTGAAATTATTCTACGATATATACCTACGACTTGTCTAATTCTTTATTAAAATATGTCTAACCTTCGTATTATTTAATAATAATTAAATATTTAAGCTACATTATACTATTAGAATGTGCAAAATATAAATCATTAAAATTTAATACAAATTTTATGCCGCACTGTACAATTTATATGTAATATTTTTAAATAAATATCAGTTTACGTTTATCTAATCAAACAGAGAATGAAAGACATTATAATTTTTAAAGAGATAAAATAAATAACAAGTTTTATTATATCAATTTTATGATTGTACCCAAAAGAGGAGTTAACTAAATTAATTCTTCAAATGAAACGTAGTTTCGTAACTTTACTCAAAATAACAGTATAAATAATTTAGGCGCTTGTTATTTACTTAATTATTTTGAAATATTTACACATAGCCGCACTTACCTTGGTGTGATACAATTACTATAGTTTGTAACACTGAACTACACAGCAACACTAGTAGTGGTCGTATTTACACACCGCGAAAGACTGCAACCAGAAATTTGTTTCACATTGATTATATACATATAGTCATTAGCTTACACTTGACGAACGAATGACACGCTTTAACCCGCTATATACCCGCTACATAGATTATATCTACGTGATCCTTTGATAATAAATCATACTATGTCGTTGTATTATTATGTATCAGCTTCATCTCTTTCCATGCACGTTGTTATCAAGGGAAGGGGTGAGGTGATAAGCAAGTCACTGAGTTTACGTGACAAGATAATCATTATTTTATGTTCATCAATTTCTGTGCCTATCCCCATAATTTAGTAGTCATAGCATAGTCAGTTGAATATCAGTTTTTTTATCGAGTGATCTGAGGTTCAAGTCCTAGCACGCACACCAATTTCTTTCAGCGTTATTAGGTTACATATCTATCTACATAAATAATACTTGAATTACCTATCTCAAATACACATTTTACTTCTTTTAAATATTCAGTTCCTGGATAGGATACAATATTAATGACACACTAAGCTACCACTTGCCGCAAGCCCTTGCATTGTGAATGATACAAAAAAAAATACCAAAAAATGAGACCAACTTCCATGGCACCAAAAAGAAAAAAAAATTAAATATGTGTTGGTTTAGTAGATACACAGTACATAGTCCCGAAGTCGCTCATCTAATCCTAAGTCATAACATTAGCAGTACTTCTGCATCATCCTCGGTTTAGAAAATCAGATTTTTCATCATATGTCTCTGCTCAGTAATCTTATTATATATCGGTAAGTACTAATTGGAGGACTTCTATGGTTTAGGCTAGCTGTACCCCTGTATTATCTGGATCGAGGAGTAGAAGGTCAAATTTTTCAGTCGTTCGGTCGTGCATCACCAGTACCCCACATGGGCACTGGTGATGCACGACCGACACGGGGATACCTTGTGACGGTTGTGCTGTAATGGGGTCCTCGTCTCCGCCGGCGGGGATGGTGTGTGTAATATCTGTTGCTGTTGAGTGTGTTTGGGGTTGGAGAGGGGGCTCCCTTTGCCGAAGGGCATTATCTACTGTACTGTACAATAGTACTGCTGCTTTTTTATCTCATTGAAGTAGCAAACGAGCATGCAGTCCACCTTATGGTAAATGGCCACAGCCATCTATGGATATGAAGTAAGAAACTTCATATAGAACAGAGATTCTATGCGAGGTCAGTCGCAGTTGCGTTGCTACTCTCGAGGACTACGATGGTCGCCTCATATAAAAGTAAACCGGCGACCACACCCTTCCACCTAAACGCAAGAAATGCTTCACGATAGAAATAAGTGTGACGGTGCTACCTCCTGGGTTGAACTACACTGGTTCTACCACCTGGTAAAGGTGATTTAAAAAAATGTAATATTTTTTAATCATATTTTGTTGGATTAGTAGGTAATTTGAAAGTAATTAATTGTATTTTTAGGTAAGTAAAATTTAAATATTACAATCATAAAATTAATGTATTAAAGAATTATTTTGTTTTTCTTTTTCTTTTGTCGATTATGTGCGTCACTGTGTGTGTTTAAACCTACTTATTTATTAAAACCTAAAATCGTCATTTGTTTAATAGTTTTTAGTTTTCATCATATTGTTTTCATCAGTAGTGTTTTGTTTTCATCGCATTCGAACATTTTTCGTCATTCGTCATCATGGATACGTTAACAAAGTGGCACAAGCAGCACGCAACATCAACGACGTTTACGGAGCCAACACTACAAACGAACGCACCACCCGTTATTGGTTTGCCCGCTTCCGTTCTGGAAATTTTGACCTGAAAAATGAACTCCGTGGTCGTTCGAAAACTTTGGTCGACAATGACAAATTAAAAGCGATTGTGGAAGCGGATGGTACTCAATCTACGGCTGAATTAGCAGCAGCTTTCGACGTTAGCATCAAAACAATACTGGTCCATTTGCGTCAAATAGGCAAGGTAAAAAAGTTTGACAAATGGGTACCCCATGAACTTAATGATCGTCAACGTGAAGTACTCGTGGAGACGTGCCTTGCACTGCTCAACTGGCATACATAAATGAAGGAATTCTGAACTGCATTGGTACTTGTGACGAGAAATGGATCCAGTTCGACAATCGTAAGCGTTCAGCAAGTTGGTTGGACCCTGGTTCAGCACTTACCCTAGAAAAGTGATGGTCACTGTTTAGTGGTCTAACGCGGGTGTAATTCATCACAGCTTCTTACCAAACGGAATGAGCATTACTGCAGATGTGTACTGTGAAGAACTGAACACAATGATAAAGAAGCTCGTACGTCTCCAACCAGCTTTGGTCAATCGTTCGGCTCCACTGCTCCTGCACGACAACACACGACCTCATACTTCACAGCAGACGGTCTCCAAGCTGCAAGAGCTGGGGTTGAAAGTTCTTCGTCATCCGCCGTACTCACCAGACCTTGCGCCTACAGACTTCTACTTTTTCCAGAATTTGTATAACTTCTTGGTAGGGAAAAAAATCAATACCCGAGAGGCAGTACAAAATGCCTTTGAAGAATTTCTTGCCTCCCGTCCAGTTGATTTCTTCAAGAAGGGCATCAATAAGCTACCAATGAGTTGGCAAAGATGCATTGATCGTATGGGTGATTACTTTCATTAATAGGAATAAAAAATATAGAAAAAAAAAATACGCTTCAATTATTTTATAAAAAATGGGAATTTTATATGTAAAGACCTATTATATAAGTCAGTGAGTCAGATTTGCCTTATATAAAACACATTTTAATAATATGAATGCGAAAGTAACTCTGTCTGTCTGTCTGAGACGCTTTCACACTTAAACCACCGAACCGACTTTATTGAAATTTAATATAGGTATAGAGTTGACATTAGAAAAGGGCGTAGATTAGTTTTTGTCCTTCACTATGCAAGGGCTCGACATTTATTATATAGTGGTAGATTAGGGTGTCACTAGTATTGCATCCTATCCAGGAACTGAATATTTAAAAGGAGTAAAATAAAAGTTTAATGTATTTATGGGAAGGAGAGGGAGAGGAGGTAGGTATTTCGTTTATTTTTGATACCATGGCTATCATCTGTGTCTTATAAAGAAGTAAACCTTTTTTCACGAATTTACAATTTAACTAAAAATTGCTCATTTCGCATTGAATTTTCAAAGGTCAGTTCCTACCGGTGATCTTTAAATAAATGTTATTTAGTTAAAATTGTTGAAGATATAAATTTGGGTTATATTCATTTATTTAGTTAATTTTTTTTAAATACGGGTGCAGTCGTAGGCATAGCTAGGCAGTTATTAATTTATTTTAAGAAAATCATCGTGAGGAAACACTTGAAGGGTCTAAAAAGTTCTTCACACGCGTGGACTATGGCCTGAACCCGTTTCACTCGTGCCCAGTAACGGGTTGATTAAGATCGCATGATGAGTGGTCGCATACCGTCGTGAAGTCTAGTCGTTCACACACAGACAGTGACGTTCACAGCGCCGAGGCCGTCCTCGGTCGCTGTCGGTGGCCATCCACCGGGGGGTTTTCGTGCGGTAAAAATCCCACATAACCCGACGTCGCACTCCTCACGGCGGCGGGTATCTTTTGAAGGTTTCCTCATCCAAAACAAAAAAAGGTCATCCATTCACTCCACAATGATGGTCAAGGTCTTATTTGTTTTTTATATGATAGATGTAGCAACTAGACATATTGTTTGGCTGATTTTATGTGGATGATATAGGCGGTAGTTGAAACGCCTCGAATAGGTATATCTCCCTCACCCCTTCAAATCAGAGTACAACAGCTCTTAATATTGCTGTTATTGAACGATAAAGATGTGGCGGTGGTACAACGAGAGTCAAACCACAAGGGGTTCTACCATCTTAAAGCATATTTTGTAACCCCCATGTAGGATCCTTCTCGGTCGATATTTATGGGCTGTGATTTACGATCACGTGGAGTGCATGCTTGTTTGTTACAATAATTTATAAAGATGAGACTAGTGCAGGCTATTGACCTCTGTTACCAAACATCGGAACGGCTCATAATAAGTAGGCATAGTGCCGTAAGATTCAAGTAAGTAGATAGGATTTACATAGTTTTTATGTATTACGGAAAAATCGTAAGACAGGTAAATTTTGTGTTAATTAATATAAGACAAAATTCGATCTCTGTACCTTTAGCGTTAAAGGCTGAAGTTCATATTGTTAGACTATACCGGCTCTCCATATTTATCATTTTAATTGCATATAAACATATTCTAGAAATTAGTTATCTTAGTGCTAATGACGAAAGGCGTGACTCAGCGGTCATCATATCAGTCTAATACGCAGAAGATACTAGGTTCAATTCTCGGCTAAGCATTTTTTTTTAAGATTGTTGGAAATTGTACAAGGCAATACAAAGCCAGGTCTTTGTGTATGTCCGTGTCAACGAAAATATAAGGAATTCTTGTACTCAGACAAATGGCAGATAAGAGAACATGCTTGTCGGTTGTTCGCATGAGCGTAGGATATTTATAAAACGCGTGAAGTATCAGTTCTGAAATACTTCACGCATCGTGCTCACACTAGAATCTGAATGTCATTGAAATAAAACGACTACGGATTTTTAATGTTAACCGCAGAGAAATATTTTATTTCATAGACAAAAAAACATCAATATTACATACAAAAATGAGCACAGATTATACAGACTGCGCCAGGCATAGATATTATTTTGATACAACTGTCAGACCAACAGTCATGTTATTGTTGTTGATTGAAAACAAACTATTGACAAACAGGTAAAGTATGATTTAGTCAAATTTTACTTTTTATTTTGAAGCTAGATATTTATCGATAGATCATCATTTTTAGGGTAAAAACAGAACCCCATTACTAAGATTCCGCAGCGCGCCTGTCCGTATGTCCTTCTGTCCGTACCTCATGAACCGTGACAGCTAGAAACAGAACAAAATAAATATCTAAGGGGGGATTTTCATATGCGAAACGGACTTTTTCTTCCGATCTTTATAACGGCAACGCTTCAAATATATACAGAATATTTAGTTGAAAGTATTACTAAATATTCTGTAAATATTGAAAGCGTCTCCGTTATTAATCAGGGGAAAAAGTCACGTTTGTCAGTTATCGCCATTGTTAAAAATTATATAACCTATGTCACTTTCTAAACTAAGATGATTCTAATGATATGTCTTACGTCATAATCCGTCAACCCATTTGGGCTTTAGCTCGTACCAAAGAAATGGACACACATGCATACAAACATACATACATACGCTCGAATAATTATATAATAATTTCGTCAAGGGATACGGTAAACTTGACCGAAACCTTACCTAAATAATAAAACAAAAAAACATTGATTTCCAGTCGACAACATAGTTATATCCGCAAAATTCGGATTGGCGAGTATTTTGTTAAATTCTAATGGTGCAAATAGTCAATTGAATGCCATGTTGAATTCCTTAAAGCCGATTCACGTAATAATAGGATAAACATGCCAACTAGCGGCGTTATTTACCTTACATCGTTTTGATATTTTATACTAGATGGCGTTACAAAATTTTACCTCGCATTTCTGCATCACGCTGCCGTGCTGTTGAGAACGTGTGTAGGTTTGTATAAATATGCTCGGAATTGAATTGAGGTGT
>MOOZ01000872.1:107375-118241 GCA_002930495.1 Cecropterus lyciades | reverse complement strand
GTGTGTCCATGGCACCCACGACACAGGAGAAAATCCTACTGTGGGGCTATGAGTGTAGAAAGCGTTTATGTTTACGTTTATGTTTATGTTATATTTTTGTAACGCGGGTCAAACCGCCTAGCACCCTAATTACGTAATGTACTTAGTAGTTAATGCAAAATGTATTATGCTCACTCATGCAAGAACATGGAACTGTTTGGATTGGATGAGGGTACCGTATGTATACGGTACACTCATCCAATCCAATGAGACTTCAAATAGTTATTCGAGGAAATCGTGTTTGTTACTTTTCATAATATACTATTTTATTTTTTTAATACCATAATATGTTAATCCTTATAATTTTGTTACTTTCTCTGCGAATAAACAAACTCAAAGTTTCAAAATATTTATATTTAAGTAAAGTTGGCATTTCAAGTGCCTACCTTGGTAAAACTCGTTCGTTCTTATAAGTAATAAAGAAAACTTTTAGTAGACTACGTCTGAAAGAGGGTACCTCCCTAATGTTTTTTGATCATGGGTATGTCTCATTTTTGGCACGCTCAACGCAACTTGACGGATTTTAACATACGATATGAGATTGTAGAAAAAGTTAAAATTTCTATTCCCAGGACTATGCCTGCGAAAGGAAAAAAAAGAAGGAGAGTAGAAAAAATCTTGAATATCGCATATAAAAGGAAAGGTAATAAAAGCATCCTAAAAGTATGTTTTGTAATAATATTGTAAATAGTTTAGTCACTTTTAACGTAAACTCTAAAAAAATGTTCAAATCAAATTACAAACTTATAAAAAACCCGACATTTAATTTAAAATGGAAATTGAATATTACAAAACGCTGCACGACGGGGCAAACTACAGAAAAAAACTAACAAAAGTGCGATATTAACAGACGGTTAGTTAGCTTTTTTTATGTATGTATTCCGATTACTCCGCCAACTGTGGACCGATATCGATTTTTTTCTTTTATTCGGTAGGGTATACTTGCAGTTTGGTCGCGTAGTCACATAAGTCATAATATATTACACTGCGTCATGACGACAGAACAACATCCAATATGTTGAACGCTGACTCCAGAACTATGTATTAAACCAGTATGTATTTGATTTTTTTTTTACTTTTTTGTAGAATTGAAATCGGTTTTATTTTTTGTTCTTTTTTTCACTACACCGGGTTCGAAACAAAAAATAATATTATACATTTACTTTTAATTCGACAAAACAAGATAATAAATGGTAGGTATCCTCAAACTTAACTCAATGACGTTGTTGGAAAATTTAAAATACAAAGTTTTCGTCACAGTTGAGGAAGTTGTTATCAGACAAAATAATTAAAACTTTACCTAATTATATCTTAATAAGTGTAATTAGACTTACATGACTTATAATAGGGATGATTAGGGTGAAAAATTTTGGATCTATATATAAATATAAGGATATAAAAAATGGTTTTGTACATGTTGTTGTAGTAAATGTTTTTGTTAGCCGCTATGGATATGGAATTATATAGAATTATCTGATAGTTTCGGAAAGTTTCAATAACAGATATCAGAGTAAAAAAATACATTAATAACAGAAGATAATTTGACTTGATTGGCTGAATCATTTGGTACTACTTATACCTGACCATAATCAAGATCCAGCGAAAACCCTAGATAACGTTTATAATTTAGACTGTACCTGTATCCAAGCTTATTTTAAACTTTTTGTCGGATTTCTTTAGGACTTCGATTCATTATTCAATATTTATCGGTATTTTAATTTCAGATATAGGATAGTTTCAGTTATGGTTACTGAGCTCCATAACATTCCTAATTTATGAATAACTAGCTTCGCTTCGCTACGGGTCATAGAAATAGTTGCAATATTTAGGTTTAAATAGTGCAAAATATCTAAATCAATATTAGATTATAAGCTGATCAGGTAAATAAGCTTTGCAAAATTTTATGTAAATCGGACTAGTGGTCTTTGCGTGACTGGGTAACAAACAGACACACAGCAACTCATTTTTATATCTTAATATATATAAATTACGTGTCACGTTGTTTGTCCGCGATGAACTCCTAAATTACTAAACTGATTTGAATGAAATTTGCACACCGTATCCAATTTTATCCAATTTAAAAGATAGGATAGCTTATATCTATACAAATTGCATGCTACGTTGTTTTTCCGCTATGGACTCCTAAACTATTGAACCGATTTCGATCAAATTTGCACACCATGTGCGGTTTGATCCAATTTGAAAGGTAGGATAGCTTATATCTATACAAATTATGTGTCACGTTGTTTGTCCGTTATGGACTTCTAAACTACTGAACCGATTTCAATCAAATTTGCACATCCTGTGCAGTTTCATGTATTTTCAAAGATAGGATTGCTTATCTTAATCTTAACCTATATATAAATTACGTGTTACATTGTTTGTCCGTTATGGACTCCTAAACTACTAGGTATATACGTAGGTATATAGTATAGGTATCTAACCACGACCATGTCGTAATCTGTTGGGTGGTATTTCCGTTAAATGCTTTCAGGGTTCCGTACCCGAAGGGTAAAAAAACGGGACCCTATTACTAAGACTTCGTTGTCCGTCTGTTCGTTTGTCCGTTTGTCTGTCACCAAGCTGTATCTCATGAACCGTTATAGGCAGACAGATATTTTCTTTAACAGATGATGTATCTCAGTTGCCGCTATAACAACTTATACTAAAGGTAGAATAAAATAAATATTAAAGGTTGCTCCCATAAAACAAACATTATTTTTTGCTTGATATTAATAACGGCAACTGGTAGACGCTTGAAATATTCACAGAATATTTAGTTATATATTCATCTTCAAAATAAACACTGAAATCAAAATAAATTAAATATACAAGGGGGTCTGCCATATAAAAAAACGTGATTTTTATGCCATTTTTATAGATAATGGTACGGAACAACAGGAGGTATTGATTAAAAAAAAATGTTTTTCCCAGTGTCAGATATATTGTGTGTTGGTTTATCTCTGGATATGCAGAAAAACAATACATTTTGCTGCCAGTTAATAAGACTACATCAAATATTGTATAATCATTTTAATATTCACTTGAAAGGTAACTAACAAAGGTAGTTACGGCAAAATTTTAAATAATAGAGCATACATGTTTCGCCAAATTGGCATGCAAATTGGTATACATACAAACGCAGCCAAAACATGACCCTCCTTATAGCAGTTGTTATATGTACTAAATATTAGGGACATTGAGAACTGAGAATCATACCAATTTTTTTAATGCCCAACGAAGTGGGCGCGGGTCTGCTAGTAAGAATATTGATATAAATTAGTTGCAAGTATTTTTTTTTAACAAACGCTTTTCACAATCATAGCCCCACAGTAGAATTTTGTCCTGTGTCGGAGGTGACATGGACACACAAAGACGAATACACAAACACCCAAACCCAGAACAGAAATCAAAACTCATCATTCAGATGTGTCTGGCCGAGGATCGACCGCGGGACCCACCGCGTGTCAGACCGATATGGTGACCGCTCCACCACGTGGGTCGTCGAAGTAATACAATAGTAAATAAACTTAAAATATCCACGTAATAAAACTTTATTTTGTATTTAGCTACTTGAAATAAATAATATTTAACAACGAGATATTTGTTATTTACAATCTTAAAATAATATAATTATAAAATTCTTTAGCTAAAAACTCCGCCGACTTTAACCTTCCCGCTCTAATAATAACCTTCAGTCCTACAGCTCCAAACTTTGCCCTATTTATCTAACTCCTTGCAAAGTCCTCTAAGTTTCTTTGTAGTCCTGCCATAATCAGTCCAGTCATTTCGGAGATTAGCGAATGATAAATAGATAGTTATTAAAAACTCGTTTTTTATCTTTGACAAATAATCAAAGTGCTCACGAAATAATGGGTATTATACAAAATTAGAAATAAGGAAGTTTGTACATATTAATCATTAATCAAATAGAATATCAAATTTTAAGAAAACATTATCTATTTGCATATTAATAGAATCGTCTCGTTTTGGAGAGTGGCTTTATAATTTTTAAAAGGCGCCTGTACAAAGGGGTGAAAGGAGAGGGAAGGACGACTTTTTAACACGCTTTTATTAGCTTCGGTCGTATCTATGTATCAATGTATGTCTGTAACTGAATCTTTGAACGTAATTTTACCCACTTTAAAACGTCGGATTATCAAGGAGCGATGACAATACAGCATTCTAACAGGGTTAAATAGGGGATGAATGTTTGTATAAAAGTTTAAGTAAAGTATTAAGCATGGTGATATGATGTAATGGAATATCTTTTTCACCAATTTCGGAAAGTCAAACCGTAAGAAGGGATATTATGGAGGGATTCCTATTGGCAGAATATATGGAACACATATTTCACCGTTTTTGGAAAATGAACCCCTATGGTGGTGAAGAAGGGTTGCGAATTTGTTTGAAAGTACGCCAAATTTGATGCAAGCTCAATGTCTTAGTATTGGGGTTTGTGATTTGATATAATGGAACATATACTTCACCAAGAATCAACCCCTAAGAGGTGTAATAGGGGTGGAAAGTTTGTATGGAAGTTCGCAAATGTTAATGCAAGCAAAATGGAAGATTTATTTGAATAAGTATTGAAACTTAATACATAAGGGAGTGAAATAAGGGTTGAAATTCTGTTTAGAAGTCTTTCTGGTTTGATAACTGAACTAAAAAGTAGGAAATAAATAATAGTTAAACAAATCGATAAGATCTTTTTATAGTAAAAAAGGCGTGAGATGTTTTGAGATATTTTATAATGATAATAATAACCTTCTAACACTTTTACCTTATAGAATACTAGTAGCGCCCCGCGGATTCACCCGCGTAAGTTTCGACGATGATATATAGCCTATAGCCTTCCTCAATAAATGGGCTATATAACACCGAAAGAATTTTTCAAATCGGACCAGTAGTTCCTGAGATTAGCGCGTTGAAACAAACTCTTCAGCTTTATATAATATTAGTATTAGTATAGATTATTTTCCGTTCATTAGTTCAGTTAGTTACAATAGCGTATATATATAATATATATAAAATATAAATAACTAATACATATAAAACTACGTTTGTCACCGGCTGCCCGTCTTACCTGGGTCTTTTATCAAACTACCTATAATTTGATGTAACTGCAACATTGGTTTTCAGCTAATCATACCAAGGGTGTGTCAATTATAACTTCGTCTTTTTAATATAAATAAAACTGGCTTCCGAAAGCCTCAAGCCTTCATTACATCTACCACTAGTAGCATCGATAGATCGACAAGTGGTTCGGTGAATATGAAATTATTTTCCATGGTAAGTACTTATACATAATTTGTTGGCCTTAATTTAAACGTAATAGGCCTTTTGAAAAAATTAAGAGAAATATATAAGAGTATTCTACAACATATTTTTAACAATAAACATGAAATTATTGTACATTTATTGTGAAACTTTGTAGAGTTTAGAGGTAACCTTCAATGCAACAGCATGAATTACAAAACTAACTATCTAACCTCTAATCTAGCCTTCTGTTAACACAAGGCTTTATAGCAACAATTTATATGATTCATTTAATTGAAATTTTAGGTTAGAAGAAGGATTCGTCGAACCCAGTCCCACAAACTCCAGGCCTTGAAATTACCGTTAAATACGCGAAATGGCAATTTTGTTTCTATAATTGGGCGATGGATGAATATCGGTATATGGCGCGATACCAATAATTGCAGCATGTATTGGTTAACCAATGTCGGCATCTTTTGTTTTGTAATATCCATTATATCCCTAGTATTGGTCCTGATTCAAGCGAAAGACGACCAGGAAAAACTGTTCGAATGTTTCAGTGTTCTCTCCTTCTGTATCGTTGGACTCTACAAACTGGTGTCTTTAAAAGCTGGAGAAAAACGTTGGAGATCATTATTATATAGCGCGTCATATTTAGAACTCCAACAGTTGAAACGCGACGATCCCACGAATGCAGATTACGAATCTGACGATGAAGAAGACACCACTTTAGACAACCACATTTTGAAGTACACACAAAAGTTTATTTCGACCTCTACTGTACTGCGAAGAATTTACGCGTTTACGGTTGTCGTGTTTATTCTATCACCTTTCGTTGAATACGTCCTGTATAAATTTCAAGGAGCTGTCATGTTGGAGAATCCACACATTTTGCCAGGCTGGTTAAGGCTGAACGAGTTTGGTTTTCTTGGCTATATTATAATTATAGTTACTGAAGTATTAGCTTCGATCTACTGTGTAGGCATTCATGCTGCCTTCGATTTAACAGTAATTGGGATGATGATATTCATACATGGACAGTTTTACCTACTGCATAACTACGCCGAACGTATTGGAGGTAGAGGCATGGAATGCACCCTATCACGGGAAAGGGATGTTAGAGCACATTACAGAATCTCAAGGTGCCATTATATACATGTTTCGATAATGAAGTAAGTAAATTATGAAATTATATAATATTCATGATAAAAATAAACGTAATATTTATACGTATTTTTTCCTATTTATAATATCTTATTTATAATATTCATATATACACAGAAACATGTGGTTGAAATTACAATAATGTACTAAATATCGCTAAGTAATGCTAAATAATACCGCGACATCACAACTACACCGCAAAAATGTCGCAATTTTTAAGGACTGCAAAGAGGGGATTGTCACATTTTCATTCAATAACTTTCATTCCGCTTCATACTGACACTCTCGGATCGCGGTTTGATTGACGGCTGACATATATTTCGGATCGATTTATAGTTCACTCAATCAATAATCAATTAAAAAAATCGTGGATGACACATCTACGATTTTTTTTATAATATAGAAGTAGCAAACTAGTAGGTATCCAGTCCAAGTGATAGTAAGTAGCGTCTGCCACATCAACCAAAGATAAGAACAAAGTCTTGAGATGGAGTCCTGAAGTTGATCATAGATGCGCTGAAGCCCGAGGACTAAGAACAAAACACAGCAGCGCCTAACACTGCTATTATTAGGCAGAAATATATGTGGCGGTGGTGCTTCCGGAATCAGACCGTGGTTTCTAAGGGTTCTACCATCTCTTATTCTTATATCCGCGCCATATCCAGTCTATTAATACTATATAGTTGAATATAATGAAATATATTTATTTTGCATAGGTCTCCTCCATAGCACGCCTCCATAGGCACTTACAAATAGATAGTTACAATAATATTTCTTTCACTACCACCGGAACACTACCTCATTTGAAATCTGGCAAATAACTCAGATGGTTTGACTTTTTTCTTTGAAATCAGATCATTCTATCATTTTTTTATCTTGGCTTTTACATGGTAAATAAAAGAAAGGGAGAATAAAGAATGTCGTTGGTCGATGTCGCAAGACAAGTGTCATCGCAAATACACCACTACGATTTTATTCGAAGCAACGACGTAGTTTATTTAAGTGTTGAATTCCTGGACACGTCTTTGCTTCAACCGCTACTGAGAAACTTGAAATTGTGTTATCATTCGCCATAATATAATGGAGGGATTATGTAACCGGTATTACCTGTAGGTAAAAATTTGAAAGTCAACTTACACCCACGGCAGCACTTTCTGTCTGTCGGCACTCTGTGCAAGAGTTGGCCTGGATATGGGTTTTTTTTTTTAACTTTAGCGGCGTAGCGTCGTAATCATGGAAAACAGTTTAAATAAATCAATTTATATTAGGTTTTTATAGAGAAGACGGTTATTTCGAATTAAAATAAAAAAAAAATTCGAATCAATGAAAAAAATTAAAAAAGCAAAACATTTATTGTTACCCCTTTGTCGCTGTACCGTCGTATGCCGTGTGGTGTTTGTTCCCCGTGGATATCGCAGAAGGCGACTAAGGGGCAAAAACCAGGAGGGGGGTGGGTTAAGTGCAATTTTTACTGCATTAAAATAGCCCCCATCGCTGTGACCGTTGGCGCTGCGAAGAGGATCTCGGGATCTCCCGCCCTCCCAAAACCCCAGAAGCCCCTTTTAGTCGCCTCTTACGACAGGCAAGGGATAACGTAGCCCTATTCTGATCCCGATTAACAAATAACAACAACCAAACAAAAAATTAACAAGTAAATATGGCTAGTTAGGTGTTAAAATATATTTCAATTGTGCTTTATTAATGTGTATGTAATTAATACGCACTTCGTAGATACAGCTTTTAGGATGTTCTCTCCAAATATCGCGATGACACATATTGTTGCTTTGCTCGCTAATAATACAATACAAAAATGCAAATTTTTCCGCAGAGTCAGGTTTACATTAAATAATGCTTTTTGTTTATAGCTTTTTAACGAATGAAGTTAAAATAATAAAAATTAAAATGTCATTCACCACAGTGGAGTTAAAGTACCAAGTTTTCGATCATAAAATAATTATTATATTATTTTGATAAAACTGTATTTTTAACTTAAAATTGATGAATTGATGAATGCAGATTGTTGAATGACGAGGCCTCAATCTGCACTAGTATGTTTTATCGCGAAACGTACAGTCAGAACTAGTTGCCACCCAGTACAGTACAGTACTTTATTTGGGGTGAGTGCCCTTTATACTTTATTAAAAAAAATAAAGTACGCGAAAATATGTAATTTTGCGTGATCTAGGAAGTCATGAGCATTTTTGTTCGCTGGTCAAGTTGTAGAGACACCGGTGTCAAATAACATTACTTAGATTGCCCATTTTTTTCGCTAACTTGAAAACTTGCTACAGTCTAAAAGTTACTTTGAACCAAAAAAAAAACAATAAGGAAAATTATAAATTGCACTTTATTTTATTACCTTTATATTATACCATACCTTTTATACCTATTATGTACTTTTATTGCCTAAAAAAAAGAGCCCTAGTTAGAATCGTGACAGTGAGGAGGCGATATTAACATTTAAAACAGAAGAGGGCTGTACGAGCCATTTATAATCTAGGTCCAAAAACCTCACTTAAAGAAATGTTCAAAGAAATAAATATTTTAACTGTTGTATCCCAATGTATATATGAGAATTTAATTTATGTTAAGAAAAATATTAATAAATTTAATAAACGGTGTGATACACATGATATAAATACAAGGAACGAGCACAATCTCTCTGCACATGTTACTCGTCTTCACAAAATTAATAATTCTTTTATGGGTCACACGCTTTTACAATAAACTTCCAGCTGAGATCAGAAATTTGTCATTCAATAAGTATAAAGCAGTGATTAAGAACAAACTGTGCCACAAAGCATATTATAAAATTTCTGATTACATAGAAGACAAATCAGCCTGGGACTGAGCAATTATATATATTTCAATACTTAATTAAATGTCAAAGTGTAGCGTATCTTGCCAAACAAGCGTCTAGTTTAGTCAAATGTAAGGCAAGATACTGGAGCTAACTATTCTTGCCCATGTAATAAACGAGATGGTTAAAAAATATATATACAAAGTAATACAAGGAAAAAAGATAAACCCACTGAGTTTCTTGCCGGATCTTCTCAATTGAAGTCGTATTCCGATCCGGTGGTAGTGTAAGAAAAAATATAGTAATTGACAATTTGTAAGTGTCACCGGAGGACTATGCAAAATAAAGATATTTCATTTCATTTCATTTCATATGGCCCTAGTTAACGTAATTGTAAAATAAATTGCGTACCTAAGTTTTTGAAGTTATAGGTATTTCTTTTGGCTCATTTGGAAAAACAGATCAATGTGTGTTTAGCGTGGGACTAAGTCGCGTCTATGTAACCCTATCTATTTGTAGTATCTTCTCGTATTTATCTACTTTTGTCTATTGATTATTTGCTCAAAGTTATTTGACACATGAAAATAAAAATGAGTAAACAAAAAGTATAACTTCTTTCAAGCGTTAAAGGACATACATATTTTTGACCAACTTCAAAAATAAAGGAAATTATCAATTCGGTTGGTATTTTACTACAACTGTGGCCAGATTTTTTTCTTTTATTTATTGTTCTAGATCACTGAACGAGCTGCGTGGTTTGACACAAAATATATTGGGTACCTACTTTATTGTTGCGGCCCTGACATTGTGTTCGATCGCCGTTCAATTGAAAACGGTAATTTGCATTTAGTTACATAATATAGATACATAATGACTTGATTGCTTTAGCGATGAAAAAACATCGTGAGGAAATCTTTTTCTCATCGTGAAATCTATCAAGGTGAAGGTCGTATACCACCACGCTACCAGCCTGGCCCCTTTTACTCTGAGTAAATCCAGGCCAGCGGGACAGTAGTTGATATTTTCTGTATGGAAAATATTTCGACGAGAAAATATTAACATTTTCCACCCCGAAAATGAAGCGGATCCTTCATCTTCAACATTTATCATCTTCAATGACGTACGGTGTACCTTGTTAAAAGAAACACAATGGATATTCATCATTCCGTTATTTTTTAACATCCATCCATCCACACGGATGTTTGCGTGTTGACAAAGAACAACCTACTAAAATTAAAGGTTGTAGAACCTTTTGTGAATCGACTCCGGAAGCACCAGCGCTACACATGTTTCAGCCTAGTAACATCAGTGTAATGCGCTGCTGTGTTTTGGTCTGGGTGTGGCATGGTGACATACGAATCCGAGGTGTTCCAACTTAGTCCTCAAGAGTAGCAACGCATCTATGGCCAACGTCAGGTAAGACACTGATCTTATCCGAGTTTAATTACAGATGTTCATGGGCGGCAGGAGCCACTTACCATCAGGTGGACTGCGCGTTCGTTTGGTACTCTATTATAATAATAAACAATAGATAATCTAAATATATAACAATTATTCACTATATTCAAGGTATTTTTTTGGTATATTTTTTTAAATCCTGATTC
>MOOZ01000872.1:73687-86386 GCA_002930495.1 Cecropterus lyciades | reverse complement strand
TTCATTTAAATAATTTATTTAAATAAAAGTAATAAAATAACACAGGAAGTACCGACGGCGCCGAGGCTGTCGCAATATATGATTAATAAAATTAACATATTATAATTATCTGAATTTTTTTTTGTATGGAAGTAGCAAACGAGCATGCAGCCCACCTGATGGTAAGTGGCTTCTACCGCCCATGGACATCTGTAATCAACCCTAGTCAAGATCAAAGTCTCACCTAAGGTTAGCCACAGATGCGTTGCTACTCCGGAGGACTAAGATGGAATGGCTCGGAAAAGTACGTCTCCCTTACCACACCCTTCAGACCAGAACACAACAGCGCATAACACTGCTGTTATTAGGCAGAAATAGGTGTGGTGGTCGTGCTTCCGGAGTTGATCCACAAAGAGTTCTACCACCTTCAAAATGTTACTATTATTATACATGCAAAAGTTTGTGAGGATGTATTTGTCTCTATTACTTTTTCACGCAAAATACTTAGTCGCATATCACTGAAATTTGGCGCATAAATAGTTCATGACCTGGATTAACACATGGCATACGCAATACCATAGTACTCTAAGCGGAGCAGCGAGAATGACCTAGTTCTTTATCATTTACGATAATATATAAAAATAATTCATACCAGTGTCATACACATCTGGGAACCACAAAATCTTCTTATTCATCCCTCTGTTCGTTTTGTAGGTTATTGGTATAAACCAGCGGTAACTAAAAACATACAATTAAAATGATGAATGATATTAGGAAACCTAACTAAACCTAGGACTTAAAAATACCACGCTTGGTCACAGGGAGGAGGGGAGGGGTTTTGGTTTTCGTCATGTAGCCAATAGCCCCTGAAGGTAACCTCGCGATTTTTCAAGTTATATTCGAATATTTCACTTATTCGCATGTACTTTTGGCGCCACGCGGCAAACACAGTGTTAATAAAGGAAAATATGAGCTAAATTATTATTTTTTAACTTCCCGTTTGCAAAAAATTATTGAAAACTGTATTTATGAAATACTACGTGACATCTAGACGAGGAGGGGGTCTACGTATTTACTACTGACGGTCACCAAGGGGAGAGAGGGGGTAAAAAGTTGTCAAAAATAGGTCACGTGGTTGGTCACAAGAACTGCTTCATGCTAGAAATAGATGTAATAATTGTACCTCCCTGGTCAAACCATCATCATTCTACCACCTTGCAAATAGGCTTGTGTCCACTAAGATTGAATCGGATAGACTGTAGTTTCTAATGAATGATCATGTTATATTGATAACAAAGAACTAAATTATTTGTTATAAGGATTGTTAATATTTTTAGCGAACAAAGTGGGCAAAAATAGATATTCAGTCACGTGACAGTGAACGCCAATCAGGAACATGACGTCACGCCGTGACAAACGCCAACGTTGTATGCGACATATAGCTGTCATAATTCATATAGTCTCGGTTTGCTTAGCACGGCGTGACGTCATTCAAGACGCCATGACAGTCCTGTGCGTTTTCGAGGTAAATTTAAATTTTAAAATACAAAATATTTATAGTAATTGGTCGATATTTTAAAAAATAATATATTTTTAGTTTAAATCCGTAATAAGGTAAATTATTAGGCAGTTTTTTGAAATTTAGTCAACTAGCCTATTGGGACAATTTACTCCCAATGAAGTAAAATTGATGAGATAAAGAATTAATGTAAAAAAAAACTTTCTACACTCGTAGCCCCACACTAGACTTCTCCTGTGTCGTGGGTATTATGGACACATGAATACACAAACACCCAGACCCAGTACAGAATCTTAACTCATCATCTAGATGTCGGGTCTGGCCGGGAATCGCACCCGGAACCCACTGCATATATATTTCTCTTTATTATTTTTTTTCTTTATACCGCTATGTTGTTGGTTGGCTGGCAGAGAATTCTTAAGCATTAAGCTAACCTTATTACGTACGTTTTGTAAAGTATATATACAAAGATAAATAATACTATACATACTTGAACTCAGAATCATTTTCGTAGGCAGCTTCGGAATCCAGCAGAAATCTTGCCTGTGTTAGTACATATGTACCGTCGTCTGAGGGTGAGACTGTAACTACTGGATAACCCATTTGCCTAGTCCATGTTTCTATAATGTATCTATAAGTTTTAATAGTAACATACAGTTAATAAACATATATTGAAAAGGACTGCAATAAATAATAAGCAGTAATTTCTGGACTTTCAATAGTTAATTCAATCGTTACTATTCATTAATAATGAATCAATGAGTAATTAACATTGTACAATGAATAATAATGAATTAATTAATTATGGGAATAATAGTATTAAAGTTAGCATAATGTATGAATGTCCATGACCAATGATATCCAGATATGTGTGTTCAATATTTCATAAGCAATGATCATATTTATATCATTAATAATAATTTTAAAACTATTTATTTAACTGAAGCATATTAATATTAAGCATTAAAAAACTTGATTTGAATAGCCTAGAAGTTTGAAAATCAGTCTCTAAAGCTGAGGTTTAGATTCGAATTTCAGTCACACGGCTTTAATTTCTCGTATCCATGTGCGTATTGGAAATTATTACAGTGGATTTTACAATTAAAAAAATCATCGTCAATACCCAGGACTTCTGGGACTCGAAGATCCTAGAAATCTTATTGAAAACTTAATGGTGTGTGAATTCTATCATTCTACAATTTGCGAATTTGAGGAGGAGGATTTGAGGATATGTTCTAAGTACTGCCAGTCTGAGAGTAAATCACTGCCCAGTGAGACGGTAACGGAGTTAGAATAGTAGTGATCAGTATCCGCGGATATCTGGGGCATCAGAAATATCGGTATCAATATCCGTTACTTTACTTTTAAGGCGGATCTCAAGCGGATCTGTTATACCTATTATTAAAATCTTATTATTTATAAATTTATTACATATATAAAATTCTAAATGTACATAGGCGATTACGTAGCAATGAAATGTAATTAAACCGTTTAGGAGCTACGTTTCCACAGACAGACAAACAGACAGTCAGACATAGCAGTCAAACTTATAACACCCCTCTTTTTGCGTCGGAGGTTAAAAAATAAGGGTAGTATTACTGTTTATAGTAGTTACTTACGAAATGTTAATATAAATTGGGTTATCTCTTTTGAAATAAGGGTCCATGCAGAATAACAAGAGATCCCGTGTCACGGTGTTCCCATACTCATATTTTTTCAGATAGTCTGAGATGGAACGACGAAATGACTCTTCACCGAGCATACCTTCTAACATTCTTAGCACAGAAGCTCCCTGTAAAAAAGTGTATGAGTGCTTTTTAACTTAATCCTTAGGGCTAGCGACGCATCTGTAACCGACTCCAAGTAGAACTTGGATTCAATCTAACTTGGGGTTGAAAAACCTGTGCGATTAAACTGTCAAATCTAATTTTCTGGCATTAATTCTATGAAGGTATAAGATTAATATCATAATTCTTTATGAAGCTTACAGACAGAGTGAACATCTTGGATCAGGGAATGTATTGCATTGGCCGCTAAGCAACCGTTTTTTTTTCACAACATGGAAGCAGCAAACAAGCACGGTGTCGAACGGAGTTTAAAAATAACAATGTCTGCACAGAAAGACACATTTTGATGGGTGTTTTTTTTTATACAATTGAAGTAGCAAACGAGCATGCAGTCCATCTGATAGTGACTGGCCTCTACCGCCCGTGGACATCTGTAAGCAACCCCAGATATGATTAAAATTCTGAGCTTAAACCTGATATATTAAAGCCCTAAACCTGAGGTTAGCCACAATACTTTGCTACTTGAGGACTAATTTGGAATGCCGTGAATAAGCATATCAATCCTTATGACATTACATCTGTTCAAAACAACAATAAACTTACCTTGTTATAAGAAATAGCATCAAAAATTGCTGTTATCTGATCGGGAGTCTCTACGTTCTGTAAAATTGGATGACTGGACAGCTTAGCATCCGTTACTAACACTGGGTGCATTGTTTTTGTTAGGAATTGGTCCAACTGAAATTAAACAAAAATATTTTTGTCTGAGCTCTTCCTACTATGCTACTAATCTCTTTTTATTTGATAAAAGCAACAAACGAGCATACAGTCCATCTGATGGTAAGTGGTTACTGCCGCCCATGGACGTCTGTAATCTTCAATCTTCATATAAGACAGGGGTCCTATCTTATGTCGATCACAGATGCGTTGCTACTCTCGAGGACTAAGTCATATGTCGATCACAGATGCGTTGCTACTCTCGAGGACTAAGATGGTCGCCTCATATAGAAGTGAGCCGGCAACCATACCCTTCTATCGAAACGCAAATACTGCTTCACGCTAGTAATAGGTGCGGCGGTGGTACCCCCCGGTCGAAATACACTGGTTCTAACACCTAGCAGATAATCAACTACAGAAGCTAACAAAATATCGTAATTAAATTCCAAATTGATACAACCCATAAATACTTATACTATTCATGACAATAGTATAAATGTTTATGGCTGTTCGGTTTTTGTACACAATAAAGAAGTAATAAAACAGTTCATTAATTTTAAATGCCAGTTAACAAAAAGGGATTTTTATAATGATAGAATACATACAAGCTATCGATATTATTATTAAATTGACTTATCAATATTATATAAAAAAAAAATTACCATAGACCACGATGGTTCGATAGCGTTCAATGACTTCACTTGCATGTACGATGCAAATCCTTCATTAAGCCACACCTCATCCCACCATTTCATTGTCACTAAAATATAAATAAACTTATGTTAAAAAAGTTATTTAAATTTTAAAAAGCTTTCAAATTCACGTTATCGTTAACGTAATTTTATTTTTCGTATTCTTTTTAAAAATTCCTCTCATTTGAAACCCATGGCATGGAGCTCTATAAAAAAAATTGAACTGCCATCTTGTGGTGTCTGCCATATTGACGACCCGCGTGACGGAGAGGTCACCATACCGGTCTGATACGCAGTGGGTCCCGGGTTCGATCATCGGCCAGACAGACATCTGAATGATGAGTTTAGAGTTCTGTTCTGGGTCTAGGTGTTTGTGTATTTGTCTTTGTGTGCCCATGGCACCCACGACACAGGGGAAAATCCTACTTTGGGGCTATGAGTGTAGAATTCGTTTTAGAATGAGGCCACGAAACGTATATGCAATATATAAGCTTGATAGGACCCTAAGAAGAATTTCAAATATTTCTTGTAAGATTTGTAAACTACATACAGTTAATTAATAACTTGTAACAAAAACCAACTTCAATAGTACAAAATATCATCATCATCACGAATGATGAATTTTTTAATAGTTGTCCCGCTAATGGCCACAGGTATTCTCTTTCTAATCAAATGGGTTAATTTGTTCAGAGCCTAAACTTTGAATAATCTACTACTGAGGCTGCTAGTAAATGTGAATTTGCAGTTTTCATACACCTTTGTACTTGTAAGTTCTCTCGCTCTGTGCTTTTCCTTCAGTGCAAGTAATAATTAATATCCTATAACAACTATAAATAATAGAATAGAATACTACCAAACAAAAAGAATCAGTTGAAATAGAAACAGGATATGCAACTGTTATTTATACATTTACATAGATAATATATTTACATAGATATATAATTGTACCCACCCAAATTTCCAAACCACATATGGGCCAATTCATGTGCTATGGTGTTGGCAACACTGATTTTGTTTTTCGAAGAAGCAGTTTCATTTTCAACAAGGAATGACGTTTCCCTGTATGTTATAAGACCCCAATGTTCTGTGGCGCCCGATACGTAATCTGGGATTGCTATCATATCTGAAATATATATTTTTTGTTTTTGTTAGTATGTGAAATAAAAAAAAAAAAACATATTACAGGTTTCACATGTTTACACATGATGAATTTTTAAACTGGGTGTAGATGGGCAAATCTGAAAATACCAAGAATAACAAAAATTGCTAAGTGGAACTCAAAAGGTCATGTTTTCGCGGTATCAAATATATAATTCTGTAAAAATCAACACAACCTATATTATTGTGCCATCAGACAATGTCACTTATAAGATTCAAATTCTGGAAACCATAAATGACAATTACTAAATAACTCTTGGTTGATCGACTCTGGTGTGACCTTCACGTCTACTATTTCTGTTAGATAATTGCAATAATGAGCAGTGTAGTAGTCTGACCTAAAGAGTTTAGTAAGACATAATTACCAAGGCATTTCAATGCATGACAGGTAAGCAACGAATCTTTGGTTGACCTCAGGTACAATTTAATGACACATTGACAATGACAGGTACACTTACAACCATGCTCATTTATCACTTCCATATTATAAAAAAAAGATTTTTTTTAACTGGATACTCATTTTTAAGCAAGTACAATTTATCTTTCCTACATTCACATATAAAACACTTGTTCAATGTTATGTCCATTGATTTTAATGTGCATCTTAAGAACAGGATTACTGAAAAAAAATCTATTTTGACCATAAAATATTATTTTATGTAATTTGGAAGCAATATACAATGTTACAAAATAATGAGCATCATCAATGGTAAAAGTCATACTTACCCAATTTTGGCAATGGGAAAGGCACTTCATAATACTTAATATAGAATTCAGTGACCCTTTTCCCAATGTCTTGAGCAAAATCTATTTTGTGGATCTGGTCCTTCTGAGCAAATGATCTTAATTTAAAATTCCTGCCAATACCGCTTGCAAATATATCTGTCTCCTTGTAGTCAAATTTGCAGATAACAAAGCACACTAAGTAGGTAGACATGGGGACGCTGGTTGCAAAGTTGACTGTTTCCATTTTAGTTTTGCTGTCAACAGTTTTTGAAATCTCCTGAAAATATGTTAAAGGTAAATAGTAATTTATAAAGGTAGGCAAATAAATATGTCTTGTTTCAAAGACCAAAGAATAGATAAAATAAAAGTAATAAAAAAAGTTGTAGTGTGCTGTATTTCAAGATATTATACTTCACACTTAAATGTATGAGAACTTATTCAAAACATTGAATATTGAGCAATTTGATGGTAGTTACACAATTTTTGACACATAAGTTCTAGGCTCTTAAAATATGCTTCGTTTATTTAGCAGTGAGCTACTGTAAAGTAAAAATCTTTATAGTATTTTCATACAATAATAATGAATGTAGGATAAGAACTAATACTTTGTACTGAAATTGATTATAAATATGATAACGACGACACAATTATACATTTTACCTTTAGGTTACAAGTGATCTTACATTCATGTTGGAGAGTGCCACATAAGATGGAGGCTTCACCAATGATATATCGTAAGTTGCTTTGAAGTCAGGCTCGTCAAAACATGGAAAGGCTTGCCGGGCATATGTAGGCTGAAATTTACTTGCCACCATGGTACTAAAAACAAAAATTAAAAGTATTATACTGCAGTATTGTTATTGTCTATTGTTATCTGTTATTGTCCAAATTATGGGGGTTGACTCAATACCAGGCTATGAAAAAAATACTGGGTTTAAATGTACATTGCACTCAGAAGCAAAAAAGAGAAAAAAAGACCTAGAAGACCTATGCAATGCTATATCAATGTTCCTATCTGCATTTTTACTATAACTTGTAGTTTCTGATCCGACTATCCATGATTGAAAATTTAAAAGATGTATAAAGATATAAAATATAAAGAATATATCGGATGGTTAGTGATCAAAACAGATCTGAGATCAGTTGAAGATTCATTGCTACCTAATGATGTAGTTTGGTCACTTTGTATAAAAATCTATATTTGTGCACTTCAACAGAGAACATACTTACTAGTAATAAATAAAATAACTACAAGAGATTATAATTTATTAATTCAATGCTAGATGTATGTGTGTCAACATGGTAAGTCCCTTTACCTTGGGACAGTATATAATGCAGAGTCAATAACATTTCAAATGTCATGAATGCTGTTATCACTACAAAACATGCCAAAATGCAAGGCTGCATTTAAATCAGCCCATAAGGCTAATTTAACACTCATATATATACATCAAATAATACAGTTAGCACCATTTAAATTAAAGTAAATTATGCTTTTTTTGTAAACGAAATATTTTGATGATATCATAATAACATAAATAAAAGATCAGTTATTTAAACATACATGTTCCCTATTTGTTCCTCTAACCACCTCTTAAAACATATCTGTAACTTTTTACATTATAATAAATATATTTACCCTCCATTCTTCAAACGGGAGAGATACAATCCAACAATATTTCGTGTCATATCGCCATTGAACTCGATGTTTAGCTGATAGGTACCAAGATGCAAGGGATTCTCAAATTCTATCAAAAGTTGTTCCAGCGGTTTAACTTCGGAATAACGAATGATATGCATTTTTTTATTCTCTTTAAACACTTTCACGTCACGTATATCTAAGAACTTTGTGTGGACACTCAATGTGTGTGTATGTTGTTTATTTACGGTTACTATGATTTTCACTGTTCCTTTGAAATGTCCCGTTTCCAAATCAGGATGCAATGTTAACTTATAGTGCAAGGGGCGAACTAGTGGAGACAGTTTACCCCATTGCTTTTTACTAGCGCTAGCAGGCTTCATATTGGAGTCACGAGATTGATACCGGCAAATATTAACAATTGTACTCCTAACACAACGAAAATACAAATTCTTGAAGAACATAGACTGTTGATATCCGTAAATTACACAGCGACACAAATCTTAATTAACTCAGAATTTCGCTTTATATCTAAAGGAAGAGTAAAGTTTTAAAAATGTTTTGTTTATCGGACTATCGATTTCTTGACAAACAGAATCGGACAGATCTGCTCCGTCATGTCAGGTCAATTTGTTGACAGTTATTGTAGTTGTGTTGTAAGCATAAAATTTTACAAAAACGTAGTTTGACTAACTACAGAACTATGTACAACTTGGCGATAATTTTTTTGAAGACGTCCAAAAATTTGAAGATTTTTCTTTAATATAAACTCTGTTGTTAACCGGTTATGGAGATAGATTTTTTTAAATCGAGTTACCGAATTTTATTTTTTTATGTAATCGTCAATATTTTTCGCTTCCTTAAAAAAATCATGAGTAGAGGAAAGTAACCAAATAAATCATTTTAAAATTGGATCAAAAATAAAAAAAGACTATTGCAATATATTTTTAACAGTGTATCAATCATATATTTTACAATAAGACAGTAAAAGTTATCTTTTTTTTATATAAGCAATATTGAGCATAAAAAGAAAAATGAAAAATAGGCGCTAAATATGAAACAGGTATGTACTCAAATATGGGCTATAATTATTATCTTGAATATATTTTACGAAAATAACCATCATTAAATACGCAAAAAAAGGAAATCATAGAACTTCGATAATTTCGAATTCGAATTGTAAATTAAAATAAATTATTCATTTTACTTGCAAAAAATCACATATCAAATGTGAAATTCTGGTCCAACACAATTATTATGTGCCCAAAGCCCACACGCCAAGCATTGAAACCAGAGTCTTCCTCATTTGTTTACTAGAAAAAAATGCTGGCAGAACATACATTCTGCATTTGCAGATTCAGGGGCTTCTTTACCTATTATTTATTTATAGTAGGTATCTGGCTCAGTGTTCAAATTGTGTAGGTATTTTACCTCACGCCTCAATTTTTAGCATTGGTAAAGCGACATCATCTTCTCCTAGCGAAATATCGCCGCTTAGTGGCGAGATAAAGTGAGTGCGACGTAAGGATGCATTAAGACGACGGAAGTTAGGCGTTTGTTGCATATTTTAATTATTTGTTTTTGAGAATTGTCACTAGCCCATATTTAAGCACTAGCCCACATTTGATTACTTTCCTCTATATTTAAATTTATATGCGAAAGGATTATCTCTTTTGACTTAATTATCGCATCATTTAACATAGCTAAAACTACTGAAGCTAGAACCATGACAATAGACAACAAGTTTATGATATAGACACGAATCTTAAAAGAAATTAAATGTCTAACCAATAATTTTAAATTTTAATACATACTATAGCCGATGTGTACGCAGTCGTGGACAACAGCTACTTCGTTTCTTAATAATTTTAAGATAAAAACTTATTATATTTTAAATTAACATTTGCTCATTTAGCATTTTAAGTAATTAAGTAAGTAGGTATTTGTTAGATCAATCTTTGTTTAAATCAAGTTCCCTGCACAAATATAAATAACTATAGATAGTTGTTGATTTCATACTTACTCGCCATTACGCATAGTGCTTGCATAAAAACCAATGATTCCTTTGTCCAATCTTCCAGCAAATATAATATGAAGGATGTAATCCATTTTAGGAATTTCATCTTTAAAGTTCACTTGAAACAGTTCTCTATCATCTGAATTCGATAGATTTGTAAATAAAACATCTATAGTTTTATTACTGGTATTTTTCAAAGTAGTTGAATGTATCGTTAAATTCTTGGAATGTAAAGTTATAATTTTGGTTGGAGCAAGTACTTTAATCAATATGTGAACGGATCCTGTAAAGGTCTTGTTGGATATGTTAGGCTTCAATTGGAGCTTGTAGTTCAAAGGTTTAACATTTCTAGGGAGACGATAGCTATTGGTCTGAAAAAATAAAATAATTATAGATTTAAGGTGTTGTTGTCATTAAAGTCATGATTATAGTTTTATTTATTAGAATTTATTTTTGATACAAACTCAAAAGAAAGATCTACTTGTAGTTCATCACAATTTAAATAATATTTGTCTTCTACAGTGCCTTGCCAAATTATTAGACCCATGCAAGAAAAACGCGAGTTTTGCATCTATATAGCAAATATAAGTAACTAATGGAATGCTATATACAGATTCATATTTCTAATCCATAATGAAATATAACACCTATAAAATAAAACTATTTTTAATGAAATATTTTGTATTATGTGATAGTTAGTTCAGTTTTATTATAATACTCTTATTTAGTCAATATTTCGAAGTTCCTCCTTTAACTGCAATAAGTACAATTATTTGTTGTAGCGTGGTTTTAATACATAACTGAATTGTTTCTTGTAGATAAGTATTATGATTCCACCCAAAAATCATTTTTCTATGAGTTTTTCTTTGTTGTTAAAGTAGATTTTACGATTTCCCTTTCAAGAGAATGCATGGGAGCTCCCATGCATTCTCGATTGGGTCCACATCTGGAGAATTCAGTCATTTCAGGCCACTCAAATATTTATATATATTTTTTTGTTGTAGAAAGCATGATTTAGTAATTGCTTTGTGGTAGGAAGCACCATCATGTATAAAAATTGGTTCTTTATCATTCGACTTAGCCTTTGAGCTGTGGTATCCATAACTTAGCTTCTAGGACGTTTTTATACTGATCTTGGCGCATTGCTCCACATGCATCGGAATTTGACGGACTTCCAAAAATCATTCAGCTCTATTTTACCCTCTTAAAGGTTGATTTTCCAAAGACGGTGGAAAATATATTTTATTACATAAATACTAAGTATAATTGAGTTTGCATTAATATTGAGCGACTTTCATACAAACTTTCATCCACTATTTACCCCAATATGGGTGCGATATATAGAGATAGAGATACATAGATAACCCACATAATATCATAGTCTTGACTGTTACGATCTTATTCTAACCGAGAACGATCTTGATATGATCTCATTCTAACCGAGAGTCCGAAATAGGTACGACCGTGAGAAAACGAATAAGAAACGCATTCTCATGGAAAGTGTAACTTATGACCATTCATTAACTCTCACATGCAAATGTAATACGAATAAGAGTAGTTATACTCATATTAGTAGTTATATTGATGGGTCCAGAGAGAGCAGGGCTAGTGGCTCAAGATGTTCCAAAAACTAAATACAAGTATTAAGTCCATCCGAACCATAGCAAAACTTCAGAAACAGGATGACCCAAGCCCCCCCTTTCAATATAAAATACAGTATTCTCCTCGCATATTAAAATAGTCTTTTCGCCATCAAAATTATTTTAAAGCCTAACTTCGGATGGTCAAGCCTTGATCAAACCTAAAATTTTCATCCGTTTGATCAGTCATTTCGCATTGATGTTAGATAAATCATTAGTGAGATAGAAGTGATAACTAGTCCTTTATCAATATAATATTATTACAGTACTTGACCTTACCACATTTAAGTACTCTTACGTACAATGAATCAGGGTCATCTGCGAGGTCACGGGGGAACCACCTAGATCGGTCGTAAACTCTGATTATCTATATATTATGACGACCCGCGTGGCGGAGCGGTCACCATACCGGTCTGACACGCAGTAGGTCCCGGGTTCGATCCCCGGCCAGACAGAAATTTGAATGATGAGTTTAGGTTTNNNGGGTCTGGGTGTTTGTGTATTCGTCTTTGTGTGTACATGGCACCCACGACACAGGAGAAAATCCTACTGTGGGGCTATGAGTGTAGAAAGCGTGAAAGCGTGTTTTATTATGTACAGTGAAGCTCCTAATTCGCGGTTTCTGCATTCGGGTTTTCAGTATTCGCGGGTTAAAAAATTGAGATCATTTTCTTGTATTCGTGGCTAAAAAAATTATTTATTCCCGGATCATAAAAATTAATAACTATTAATTGTAGTCATGATCTTTAATCCCATACAATATACCGTTCCTCATTCGCTATTTCTTTATTCTGACAACTGTTCTAACAAACTGAAATTTTCAAC
>MOOZ01000872.1:56595-69751 GCA_002930495.1 Cecropterus lyciades | reverse complement strand
GTGTTTGTGTATTCGTCTTTGTGTGTCCATGGCACCCACGACACAGGAGAAAATCCTACTGTAGGGCTATGAGTGTAGAAAGCGTTTATGTTACGTTTATGTTTATGTTTATGCGTGTAAAAATATTTGTCATTTGTCAATTATAACGAAAAAGTTATTCTGCTTACCATAACGTTAAATCTTAATACAAAACCAACATAGTTGCTATTAAGTGGAAAGAGGTATCAAGAAGTATATAGAGGTATGAAGTACCTATTGGTAAGCCCAGTTCTCTTAGTATGAGTTTTTACGGCGAAATGATGATCATTTTTTTTTAATACTGATCTTATACGGGGTTGATTACAGATGTCCATGGGCAGCAATGACCACCTACTATCAGGTGGACTGTATGCTCGTGTGCTACTTTAATCTGATAAAACTTCCTTACTATAACAAAAACATTGTCTATGCCTACCTAATATAATACGTCCTGTGCTAATCCTGGCATCACTTCACACGTCTAGTCGCGGATACATGTTACGTTTTAATGGATTTATTACTGCTATCTAAATAAGCGTGAATATAACTATGATTAGGAAATGTTGTTATAAGCGTTACTATCAGCTATTTTCTTACTTTATGATTTCAGGAATTCAATACATTGTAGATAAGTTAAGCAGTAGGTACCTAGATACTTATTATGGATCAAATGAGCACCGCAGTTTTCCCGCAGTTGAAGTAAATCTGCATAAAATTAATATAAATTTTGATACAGAAGATAAATTTTATTGCCATAAAAAAGACGACCCGCGTGGCTGAGCGGTCACCATACCGGTCTGCCATAGGAGAAAATCCTACTGTGGGGCTATGAGTGTAGAAAGCGTTTTGTTGGGAGGATGGGGGAGGGCGGATCAAAAAAATTAAAAAAACGCCTCACGTTATTAATGGCCGCCTCCAAATTTATAACGTATCTAATAAGTAATGTATTCTAAGGAATATTAAGTTGGAATTTAGACAAATTATATTAACTTAATAAAATGATACATAAATAAAATTGTTGCTGCTGTGGCGACTTCCCGGATCTCATCAAGAGATGGCGCCTCTAGTATTCTGAAACTGTTACCAAGTTTTCTTAACACCCTGCTTTACAATCTACACACAATAATACAATCGGGATACGCTTTGCCTCTATATTCCTCCTATACAACTATATTTTACATCAGACAATTAGACACTTAGTATATATATTATTGCAACACTAACTAGATAGATAATTTTTATTTTGCTTAAGACGAAAGTTCAACCAACCACGTTGTCACTTCTGAAGACTATGATATCAACCGTAGTTGTAGGGTTGCCATCTTTTTTTTTCAGAGATTAAAGTACATTGGTTATAAAAGGTAGAACAGAAAGTCAACGTACTTCCTGTTTATAATATTTTTTCCTTGTTTTTGTTGCCCCAGGCAACAATTTAGGATGCAGCAAGAGGAATTCAAGTCGTCGAAAAAAAAGAGAATCTTGATAGTAGTTGTACTTGATACTTGAATCTTAATACTTTGTACTATACTTTTATAATATCCATTCTTTTGTATTATTTGTTTTCAAAACGTATAAATAAAAGGTAATAAATAATGTATGATACCTGAGTCTCTGCAATTTAACATGTGACCAAAAAAAAAAGATCACCAGAAAGGTGTCCATAGAAATCTTGTAGAATTGTGTAGAATGTTTGTTTAAACCAAACAGAGGTGTCATCAGTACGGTTGGCCCTAGTGGATGCTAGCATCCACACTATTCCCAAATTTGATTCATGCTAGTAATTGGTGTGGCGGTTGTACCTCGCCGATCGAACCAAACTGGGTTTACCTACTACCTTTTATTTCTTTTCTTTTTTAATCTAAATTTCTTATTTTAAATATCCAAATAGGCCATACTCTAGGGATGATGATATGATATTTACTGGGCGGCTCTATTCAAATACAGGTATGCATTTACATAATTTACTCAATAGTTCTTTTTACATACACGTTCGTGTATAAATTTTATATACATTTTAGGGCAACAGTATAAATAGTCTTTATTTAGAAAAATACGGTAATTTAAATTTGATTTGTGAATGTATGTGAATTAAATATAGTAAACATTTAAGATATTAAAATAAATTATTATAAAAAGATAAAAAAAACACATTTAAATTAAAAAATAATTAACTGAAACGATAATGAAATATATTTATGTAAGATAATGAAATATATTTAAATAGATATAAGTCATTTAATGTGCTATAGGAGAGAAAAACAATTATTACAGGAAAATAGCAAAATAAAAGTACATGTTACATACAAGTACTTTGTTTGTAATGTTCTATTTACTAACTTTTATTTATAAGTCCAAATTGTTCTAATAAAAGATCACTTTTACTTCCTTTTTAATTTAAAGACGCCGTATTTTAAAATTATACAGATAATGTTACTCTAATAATTGCGTTTGGGCTGTAGAGCGTGCCAACGAAGTGGATATATGATACATAATATACATATGAACATACATATACTCGGTAAACATTACTGTGTTGCTACCCCCTGTTGTTAGAGTATAAAAAGTAACGGTAGGTCTTTAATAAAAATAAATAAAATTCATCCAATAACAATCATTACTAACTTTTATTTAAATAAATAATTATTAGGTAAATAATAAATAAAACGCTTCCAAGTTGACACTTGACAAACTGGAACATGTTTGTTACGATTATAGAACAGTTTAATAACTGAATAAATAATGTAATACTAATCTGAACACCTTGTGAAATATACAGAAAGTAATTAAATAAACAAAAAACAGTTAATTACTCTGCATCAAACTTTGGTAAATAGCTTAACTAGACAACACAATAAATTAACAAATTTATAAGAAAGTGATGATAAAGATAAGGTGAATGTGATGTATTAAATAACACTATTAAACATGATACGAATCGTTAAAGTACGTTCAATTTAAAAAGATTTTATTTTATTATTAAAACTCTTATTTCATTAGAAAATAATAAAAAGCGGGTTAAAACAGAAATTGGAAGAAATGCGTTCATTTTATAGCTTCAGAAGCTACCACTTAGCGAATGGCATTATATTAATTTATTTTACGAATTAACTTTCCTTTTATAATTAAGACTACTTACTCTTTTAAATACTCGTAATTCAATAACGGATGTCTTTAAATTTTTTATAAAACTTTTCTATTTAAGCCTACATTTTAAAGTAAATATACATATCTTAAAATTACTCCTTAAAAAATCTTATATATATGACATTGAGCAATGATAATTTAATAATTGAAACTGGGGCTCTCAAACGAGGATCTAGGTTCAAATCCCTGACCACAGATTTTTCTAAAATGATATGCGTATTAGAAATTATATATTACTGCTTTCAGCTTTTGCAAACACACTCTCAGCAGTGAGAAAATAAAGGGTTGACGGCATATGAGATAGAATTGACAAACAGGTTTGAAATCAGCTGATGTTAGTCCTGTTCATAGATTTGTAACTGGCCCTTGATTTAAATGGAGCTGTTCACAACGTTTATGTATTTGCCCTTTGGCTTTATTTCAAAACAAAACAACGAGCAATAGCGTCGGTTAAACAATAATCTACCTCTTATAAATGAAAGCTATAAAATAAAATTTATGTAAATGAACGTTAGAGGTTGTCATTATGAGCTTGTGAACGGATTATTTTTTCGCACGCTGTTATGATTTCACTCGTATATTAATTTTTATGCCAAATGGAGAATTATATAATACTTTTTCATATTATAGAAGTAGAAACGGATTAAATAACACCAGATGGGAATTTTGACGTCTGCCACAAATGCGCTTCCATGCCGGAGAACTATGTTGTAACGCATCGTACAATTATCTAGCCTGTTTAAGATAATTTATTTATCTCAATATTTTTGTTTTCCAAGAAGCATATATGGAATAATTGGGCTGAACGCATACTGGCTCGAGCGTAAGTTGAGCAACTGGCTTTAACGACTTATTAGAAGTTGACGCGACTGAGGTACCAAGGCTTGCCTACTTAGAAGTTTAGACACGTAGAAGGCCGTATTATCCATTTAGCGACGAATATTAAAGTCCTACTGCTTAAAAGTTATATTTAAGTATTAAAGCTTAAAAGTCTAGTAAAATTATATTAGTGAGTATATGAACTGAGATAGGTACTGATTTCCTTCAGCTTTTATAGGTACGTTGCTTGTCCCCAATTGACGCAATATGGACTGGTCCTGTCCTTAAAATTCAACGGTTTTCTGTTATTTTTTAAGTCATCAGTTCACATAACTAGGCGACAAGTGTCCTCTTCCTCTGCCGTGAAGGTCGCTAGAAAATGTTTTCTCGCCATCTTGACAGTACTACAGGCAATGGGTTCTCTGGAAACGAGGTCTTCTTGTAACGAGGGTTCGAGGGATTCTTGTACGCTGTTCCAATGAGAATTTATGGTTTAAAATCATTGTCACAAACTGGTAATTCTGTACAGCAATATCAGCTTTGTTCTTAACAAATTAAATTCTTCTTGTAATTTTCAGAAGGTACTTGGGTCTTGGCAATTTAATCCAAAACGACTCTCTTTCGTAGAAAGATCTCAAGCTTTCTACATACGTTGCTGATAGATCCTGAGCTTCCGGACTGGGCTTGAAAAGTTATCTTGGCTGTTTACATCGACATTAGACACATCGCTGAAATACTTTTGTTAGGTACTGAGGATTGGAGTATTGGTTCATAGACTACTATGAATGCAAATACGAGCCATATTCTTCCATGCCATTCCCATGGTAACCGTAATGCTGATTTGCTATATCCACATCTTGTCGACCGCTAAACGAATTATGATTTTTGAATGCATTGAGTATAATCAGCACGAGTGCTAATTTGCCAATCATTAATGATTTAACTAACATAAATTTGAGTATACTCAGAAATAAGGGGACTATTGTAGATTGAATCAGGAATGGCATTACGAACAACGGCAGAATCCTCTGCAGTAATTTCTTTTTCTTCCCCCTACCTGAAATTAAAAAATCAAAGAATTAAAAACTTTAATTATGTGCCGTTATGATATTAATAAATTATTTTCATCTAAATCAGTCTGATAAATTTATGTAATTAAAATTAATGGATATATTCAAAGATTTATTCGGTGATACGTGCATCACCATTAATTTAAACCAACCAAAAATTTAAAGCGTCATTAAATATCTATGCTAAGACAAACAACTTGGTTAATACATATTTCACACGACCAATATTTTTCTGTTTTTGCTATTGACGAGTTTTATTAATGAAAAAGATTAAAAAATGTATAAAATGTTATAAATATTTCTAATTTTATTTATTACTAGCTGAAGTACCCGTGCTTCGCTACGTGACAAAAATTAAGGTTTTACTGGCTAACCGTTGGAGGTAGTCACACAAGTGATGGTCACAAAAGTGATGAGAATCTTCCGGATAGAAACATAAATGTTAACCTCGTTTAAGAGAGAGAGAGTAGATAAGAGAACGCTAAAAAAATAATTGATGCCATCAAAAGTTTGCTATTTTTTAGCGTTCTCTTTTTATTTAAAATAGAAATAAGAAAGTCTGCAATCAAATGGTGTTGACGTCACTAAAATAGTTGCCATCTTTCAATAGCGATACTCCTTGTTTTTAATTGTTTAATTATTAATTCCTTGTTTTTAATACTCCGGAAGCACCACCGCCTATTTCTGCCTCATAACAGCAGTGTTATGCGCTGCTGTGTTCTGGTCTGAAGGTAAGTAAGGGTGACATACTTTTTCGAGGTGTTCCAACTTAGTCTCCGTATCAACATATTTGTGACCAACCTCAGGGAAGACGCTGATCTTATCTGGGGTTGATTACAGATGTCCATGGGCGGCTGTCCACTTACCAACTGGTGGACTGAATGCTTATTCTTACTTCCATATTATAAAAAATGTGGAATGTAACCTTACACTGTTATTCAAGAATTGGAAACATTTTCGTTTAGACTGTAAACCGTATCGAGGTTTGTGACGCCGTGACCGGAATATTCAAAGGAACATTGGCGTACAAGAGTGGCTACAACGGTTCTTAAGTCGGTCAGGTGTAACGAGTACGAGTATTTATACTTCTAGTGGGAAAACGTAATGCATACTTGCAGTCGCCTACACTACATAGCTAGATAACTGACAGGTGGTAGAAGATGGTAGTTCGGCCGGGGAAGTACCACCGCCACACCTATTTCCAGCGTGAACCAGTTCTTGCGTTTCGATGGAAGGGTGTGGTTGCCGGTTCACTTATATATGAGGCGGCCATCTCAGTCCTCGACAATAGCAATGCATCAGTTGCATCAGATCGACTTTAAATTGAACCCCTGTTCTATACGAAGTTGCTTACAGATGTCCATGGGCGGCAGTGACCACTTACCATCAGGTGGACTGCACGCTCGTTTGCTATTTCAATCGAATAAAAAAAAACTTGACATTGACTTAGAAACATTACTTATTTACATTTATAAACTACTTGGTTTCACTCACGGCTACACCGCTTTACTCACCGTAAAGAATATCCTAAATGTTAATCCAGGTCATAAGCTATAAGTCTGCCAAATTTTAACCACATCGGATCAGTAGTTTTTACGCGAAAGAGTTACAAATATACATACATCCACAAAAACTCCCTTTACAATATTAGTGATTATTTATGACTAGTATAATATGATTATTTATAACATAGTATTGGTTAACTAGACTATTTATTATTATTGCCTAGTATCCCACTCGCTAGTCATCCACGTAGATATAGTAGAACTTTAGAGATCTATCAGAATATAGGGATTATGTAAGCTTGAACGGCTATGTTAGCAAGTTTGTATGCAAGCCTGACGTAAAAGCCTCGTATGTTAGGAATAGAGTAAGTTACTGCAATATAACTTGTGTAGCTGGCACTATTACCTCAAGGTAGAATTTAGTGGAAATAAAATCGATGACAACATTTTAAAACTATTTTATTATATTTAAATTATCACGAGTGGCAGTAACTCTCGGTGCAGACAGGGCGCATACACATACACACGCATATATATATGCCACACAGAGAACTTCAACAAAAGCTCTATCTACCATTTACATAAACTAGTTAAGAAAATCAGAATATTTTGATATTATTCGGAGCACCATTTAACTTGCTTATTATCCAAATATAGTATTTTACTGTCAATCCTTGTACCTTTATGAGTCAAATATACTGATGATTACGAGTTAAAAAATATACTAATAACAAGAATGACATATAAAAGAGGTTTTTATTATTATTTTGTTACCGTGCAAATAAACAAAATATAACAATGATTTGAGGACAACTGTCAATAGAATTTTATTAAAAAAGTAATATTGGTTCTATATTCAAACATAAAAAAAAACTTTATAAATTCCATAATATTTGTGTATATGTGCATGTATTACAGATAATAAATTGGAATAATAACAAACTTGATATTATAACTACGTTTATTGAATTGTTGATTTAAACACGAGTATTTATATTAGCCATATTTCTTTAATAGTAATAGATTTGTTTATAAAATTATTTCATAGAATGGCCAATAAGCCAGTTAAATAGGAAAATTACCGCTCTCATGGTAATTTAATTAAAGATATCTCTTTTAAAAATTCTTGTACTTATATTTATATTCAGAACAACCGTTTAAAATTTCACCAAAAAATTTATTTTTAAATGAGCGCTTGAAATAATTAAACCTTTATGAGCCAGCAAATTATTATATAAAACGAAAAATGTTTTTAAAATATTACAGTCAACTTTCATAATTATAATCATAACAATAAACGGTGAACTTATAAACGTGATAATTAAAGCAAAAAGACCAGTGTTTAGGTATTAGAGCGCTGACTCTACATGGCGTTCACTTTCTCGTAATACAGTAACAGTTGGTTAGTTGAAGTAATGACCGTTCTCAGGGCCAATAGACGGCAAAATAGTCTTATCTTACTACTATCTGTGAGATTTCACCCGATTTTTAGTAAAATGTAAGATGACATATCAGAAATGTTATAGCTTCAACGAGTTTATAAATAAACATAAACATAAACACTTTCTACACTCATAGCCCCACAGGATTTTGTCCTGTGTCGTGGGTGCCATGGACACACAAAGACGAATACACAAACACCCAGACCCAGAGCAGAAAACTAAACTCATCAGTCAGATGTCTGTCTGGCCGGGAATCGAACCCGGGACCCACTGCCTATCAGACTGGTATGGTGACCGCTGAACCACGCGGGTCGTCAACCTTTAACAATGTAACCCTTTTACAGGACTGTGTGAGGAGGGTAATGTTTTTTGAGCGTATGTATATATATTTGTATGTATTTATGTTCATTTGGCATGCTCTACAGTCCAAACGATTTGACGCATTGTTACATGAGACATATAATTGGAATCGTCTCAGTTGTCATAGTGACAATGGAGACGCATCTGTGAACAAATAAAAAGGAGGGGGGAGGATTTTTTTTATTGTTTTTCAATATCAAAACTTACTTATAATTACTGTGATGATACAAACTGCTAAAAAACGTTAATAAATGAATAATTATTATATAAAAACAAGATACCCCGCCAGTATTAGCAGTCGTAATTTTTGGTTCATAATAATATCTTATATAAAACTCAATTCTTTTAGCTTGAATTAAAACTAGACTAAGATACTTTAAACAACACCGGCTATATGTCAGTGAAAGCCCCGTCAAAATTGGCGCAAGATTTGGAGATTAGCCGGCACAAACAGATAAAAAAAATAGGCCAAGTGCGAGTCAGACTCGCGCAAGAAGGGGTCCGTACCATATTCTATCAAAGCGGCAAAAATACACGTTTGTTGTATGGGAGCCCCTCTTGAATGTTCATTTTATTATGTTTTTAGTTGTTGTTCTTCGTAATATGGTTTCGTTTTTACCCTTTGTGTACGGAACCCTGAAATGATTGTTTTTTGATCAGACACATCATTACAAACACTCAAATTTTATTCATTTGTATGGATAAAGTATAAGTTTTACTTCTAATAGGTATTAAGTACAGATAGCGGAAAGCTTGAAAAATTACCAATGCAATGCGCACTCTCATTACGTGGTAGCAATTTAAACGAATCGAAATTCGACAATGCATTATTCTGTCTGCCATAACCACATTTATGCACTTTCTTTTATATGTAACACCGGAACTGATTCAATAACCGTAAAATACTGGATTCAGTTTTTGTATGCATTTTTAAATTTACATGATTTGAATTAAAAAAAGGAAGTGGTCCTATGTTCCTATGTTTCTTTTAAAACATAGAAGTCGCAAACGAGCATGTATTCCATGTCATAGTTAATTGCCACCGACGACAACATCTGTAATCAACCCCAAATAAGAGTAGAGTCTAACATGAGGTCGATTACAGATTTGTTGCTACCTCTGAGGACTAAGATGGAAAGTCTCGGTTGGGCATTCGACGCTATTCATAACCATATTCTTCAATCTAGAAAAGAACACGCTTGACTACTTTTATAAGGCAGACATAGGTGAGGTAGTTATCACCGGAGTCGAGTGACAAGGTGCTCCGCTACTTTTAATTCAGTTTTAGATAACTCTCAACTTATGTAAGATTGGTAACATATGCTTACCAGGTTGTCTGCTCTTTCGTTTCCTAACTCTATATTATAAAATGTATAAATGTATGTATGCTGCGGTCATTACTTTATACTTTTTCAACCACTTGAAAAAGGAGGGTATCAATTTTTTAATATTATTTGAACTGCAACTTTCACATAATATGATAAGGGTTTCCAAAGAAGTATACAAAAGTTTATAGGTGTATTTATGTATGTATGTTTGTTAACTGTATTTCTCCGAAAGTAACATACGGATCGATAGTATTGTTTCATAGCTTACATTTACTTTAACTGAGGGAACAGTGCAAGTTTCATTAAATTTCGGTTTAGTAATTTTCAAAATTTGTAAAGTCGGCGCTCAACATATAACTGTTCTATTTTCACCGAATCACAACGAAAACTGTGTCCAATATGAGTGCTGAATTCATAACAATATAACCATTATATAATTTATTATATTTTTTATTTGACATATAAAAGTCAGTTGTATTTTAAGTGTGTATTTAAAGTAAGAAAACTTATTGTTTAAATATTATAGTGTTACTCACTAGTTTACGATCAAAAATATTATCGCAATAGAATGTAACGACTTTTAAAAATGATCATATTCTGGTAAGTTGTTGTAATAGCTGATAAAACGCAAATAAATTTTATTTCTTCAATTTTAGGTATTATTTTGCACGCAAACGGAAGAGATCCGATTAATGCTGGTAGGAATAATACGTGTTCTCATTTTTATATTGAATAGCTTTTACATGTGTATGTACAATGTTTATAGGTAAAAATGGGCAAAATACACGATTTATTTTTTACTTTTTAGTAGAATTAAGTAACAGGAAGAATTGAGTAATAGTTATTTTTTTATTCATTTCCTATCTATCGTTAAATCTATTGTCACGAGATTATTGAACACGATTGGTACAGAAAAAAAAAACAAGTATTGCACTAAGTATACTAATTAGTCTATTGATTATAAAAATATAGTTCTTCTCCAGTCTTTCACTATCGTAAGATTTATTTTCTTCACTTCAATATTGCGAATATATTTATAAGATTAAGAGCAGTAAAGTCTATTATATTATATTAAATAGCTGTATAACACAATACAAAGAAAATTAAACATAAAACACATTTTTAGTAATCACCTTAACGATACAGTCACTTCATTCATTGTATTTCACATTAAATTATTATTTATTATCCATTTTTTTTCAACAATAATTTTATTATAACAAACATTTTAAAAGACTAACCTTCGTCCATGGTCCGGTTCGTATCGATCTGGATGGACATAAACTTTTCGGTGTCATTTTGCGGGAATATCACGTTAACACCATCGAAAAGTTCATATTTCCGTACACTAATATCCTCCGAGGGTGTAGTATCTTCATGTTGTACGGTGTTTCCACAAACAGTTACACAGATAAGTAAAAAACAGAGAGCACACGGTGCTTGCGGTGCGCGCATCGTGCTGGTTTGCCGGTTCTTGGCCAGTGAACGCTTGCCCCTCCTTAGACCGGCTATTGGAAACAGTATCAACCACATCTAGAATGTATTCGCTTATTTTGTTCACTTATTTATTACAGAACAGCTACCTACTACATAATAAACTTACGAACAAATTTTAAATTATAAATTTCTACAGTTTTGTGAACTTTTGTTAAAATTATAAGACTCTTCTCTTAAAATTTTAATAAAACATGTTCGTTGTTATTTTGTTATGTCGTTGTATTTATTAAAGGTATACGCAGCAACCGTTTACGTTGCAGATAACAGTATCAAGATTATAAACTTTAAAAGAAATTAACATGTTACTTTTCTGACATCATTATAAAAATTGTCATTACCATTAACAAATCCAAGCATGATTTCATCCAAGCACATTTAAATTGATATAAATTATTAAATATGTTAATGAGCACTTTACATAGTCGCCAATTATTTGCAAGCAGAGAAATGCAAGCAGAGAACAATCATAAGGTTATTTTCATATCTACATTTATCAAGGTATTTCAAAATATCCCAGTCAACTGATAGGTAGGTAATGACACCAACATGTTATAAGTACATAGGTATTTAATTCAATATGATACGAATCGCCGACGGAAAAAAATAAAATAAAATGAGAACTCTTTCAACAATCTCATCTTTCTCAACTTTCGCTTATACATATATAATTCGCTGTACATATATAATCTTGGACGTTAATATTGAAGTTTTAAAAATCGACAGAACGTAATAAATGATTACTAATTATTAACCAATTCGGGAAGTCTATATTTAATATTCGGCGTGGAAATTATTATAACTTCCCGCAGGCCGAGATTTAATAAAATCAAAATATTTATCTACTGAAAAATATTAATTACCCAACAAAATTGAATATTACTATACTTTGACAATTACAATCGCAGTTTAAATAAGTAAACACTTTTTTTGATAAAAAATCATAAGATTCAGTGGACAAAAGTCCTAATAAAATATTATTACACAATTTTGCCATCATTAAAATTATAATGTTTATTGATGTAATTAAATGTTTATAAGACCGTAAAGTTTAAATTAAATAGCGTTTTTGTTACATTTATTAAGTTAAGATGTTAGTCAGTTTACCAATCAGTTCGTCAGTTGAGCCCGGTGGGGCATCTCGCTCAGAGGACTCCGGTTGCGTTCCTTTGGAGATCCCGGAGTCCTCTTCGCAGCGCCGAGGACGGCCACCGGGGGGGTTTTAGTGCGGTAAAAATCTCACATAACCTGGCGTCGCTCCCACGATAAAAAAAGTCAGTTTACCAACACTTTTATATTAAGTGCTCATTAACACAATTTCATTTTATTGCATATTATCATTATCAGACCATCGAAGACCACCAGGAATCTAGGTTTCTGTGAATGAAACGACCGACGACGACATTAACAGCTTGTTAAATATCACTATTTGGTGTTTATTTTTTTACAAGATTGAAATAGCAAACGAGCATGCAGTCCACCTGATGTTAAGTGGTTACTGCCGCCCATGTACATCTGTAAGCAACTTCATACAGAACAGGGGGTTCAATCTCAGATGCGTTGCTACTCCCGCGGATTAAGATGGTCGCCTCATATGAAAGTAAGCCAACCACACCCTTCCGAAAACCGAAACGCAAGAACTGCTTCACGCTAGAAATAGGTGTGGCGGTCGAACTATGCTGGTTGTACCACCTGGTGAATATTAAAATATCAGCGAAAAATTGGAGGGCGAGAGTTCTAATGCTAGCCTAGGAATTGAACCATAAGAACGGTATTTTATAGCTTCAAAATAACATGTTCAATTTAATATAATTCTGCTCCTATGAAAATAAAAACCCAATTGTAATATAGCAAATTCATAAATCAGAATAGCCAAGTGTTTGAAATTCAGCCCATCGATCTTAGGGTCTTAGGTTCAAATCCCTACAGTCACCATAACTAGTGGTGACTGTAGGGATTTGAACCTGAGACCCATG
>MOOZ01000872.1:27309-37448 GCA_002930495.1 Cecropterus lyciades | reverse complement strand
ATAATTAATGGAAGGTATCAAAATTCGAGACACGTAGATCGTGGAGAAACCCGATCGGGCGGCGCACGGTGGCCGGCGCCCGGCCGTGACCGTGCATATGCTAATCGCATGCTGCATTCGGCAATAAATAGGCCATTTCCTGCCAACACAGAATGCAGAAAAAAAAACTTTCGCCAAACAACACTGTTACGCGGTGTATTCCGGAAAATGTCAATAACCTTTGCGTGTTTTTAGTGCAAAATTGATTGATAAAATGAACATGAGTTCCGCGCTGTGTTACGGATAATTATTTTGTGAATTGAAAGAGTATGTAGAGTGTTTCATTTAAATTTGTGTAAATACCATTCATACTTAACAGAATTTAACAAGGTTGTTGTATTTTTTAATCAATTCATTCACAAGGTATTTTATTTACACTTTATTTATATTATTTGTGTTTATAGAGAACACTTGGTTAATTATTTATCAAAGGATCACGATTTGATAAAGAATTACGATTTCAATCCCGACGCATGCATAACTCGAGATACACAAAAGCAAAAGAAAATTTTGATATTCTTACTAAACCACTTGTGAACAGTGAACAACACAAGCATGTGTTATGTCTCACACGGACTGGTTATTGAAATTAGGACAGCCAACATGATATCTATACTGTCTGTCTGTACACGATGTCTATATTGGAACGGTTAATAAGATACAATTTTAATTCAAAGCATACAACATCAATTACAACGTAAAATAGGCAGGTTTTCATATTGTAAAACTCAATGAGTTGGAATCAATTAAATAGTAGTATATATGCACGAAGAATGGAACAAGTATGCGTGTAAGTATTTAACTATTACATTATTCATGTTTGTGTCAATACGAAGATCCAAAAAGAAAAATAAATCAGAATCTACGATTACACGGTAAACTTCTATTTCTAATAGCTTTTAACGTTATCAAATAAACTTGACTTTCCATTACGAATACGAAATTGATTGTTTTTGTCAATGTACTAGATTTTTTCTATTATATTCCTATCAGTTCTTGGGTCTCTTTACTAACATTTCGATCATCGAATCGATCGAATTGGTATCAATAGTTATTGAAATACAGTATTGTTTACTTGTACATTATATAACAACATTTTATTAACGTTTTAATATTTATCTTCCGTTTAACGTTTTAATAAATCCTTACCTTATGTACATACATGTAGTATTGTTTAAATGCTTTTATTTAACTTTTATATTTGTGTAGGTACATAATTTTCGTTTTTAAATCAAAAATATTTTAAATTAAATACTGTATTCATGTGATTTATCTTGTTATGATGAAATTAAATATTCCTTAAAATGTCATTAGGTCGTTAATAACTAATTATTAAAATTGATCTTAATCTTAGTTTTATTTAAGCAACTTAGTTTTACAGTGGTTTCTTTTTAGGATAATATTATTGTGTATTATATTTCAAGTGTCTAATGAATTAAGTTAAATAAAGACATCTAACGAAATCAATTCTTCCGAATTACTAATGATGAGTAAACATTTATTTTCTATGAGTGTATGCCCTTGATACGGATTATTAATGCGTCAATTACTTATTTTAATTTCTTTCTTGTCTGTAAAGCTGTATCTTTACAGATCAATTATGATTGCCGGACATTCAAAACGTAATGTACGTTTTACATATGAAATTTATATGTGAAAATACCATATAATAAAAACTAATACATTTCAGGAAACGGTTGCTGTAAAAAATCCGGAATTACAATGTATTTCGTTATAAAAGTTAGTTACGAATAGCGTTAGGCTTTTGTAGTAATTTAGCGTGTAAGCTAGCAGCGCTTCCTTTGTCCGACCATCAGATCACTAAATCACTTTCCGTAGTTTCGACTGGTCCCTCCCATTCCTCGAGAGCGGTGCGGGGTGACGGCTCGTTCAGTCTCTCCACAACTATGCGCGTGGCCGCTGTCATACTGGCCGTGTGGTCGCACGCCGCACACGCGCGACTCGCTGACGGTCGAGAACCACCAGACGGTGACGACCCCATTACAGACATCATATCATGTACAACCGAAATCGGACCCGTGAAATGTATCGCCGCGTACGGCGCGTGGCGCGCGGAACGAGCCGTCCAAGACGTAGGACGAGTGAATAATGAATCTAGACGGTTTCCATGGGAACTGTACAGTAAGGAACCAGAGGAAGAGCTGTATACGAAGCTATCTGAAGGAACGGAGAAGCTTCTCCGGCATCGATCACTGACGATGGATTTGGGCCCCAATTATGCCGTGCGTCTGGGATCTGTCAACGGCTCACTGAATCTAGACGTCGTTGAAAGTAAATATTCAATAGTTTTATAATCATGATATTCTGATAAATATTAAAGTAATATAGACGACCTTTAAAAATATTCAGAAGTAAAAGTGCATACAGAAAATATTACGTGGAATATTTTGTTTAGTTTAAAATGTGAAAATAAGTACCTAAATATGTAATTAATGTTTGTAATTAAAACATAAAGAGATATTCTCAAAGTTATTTATAGTAATACTTAATGTCTTGAAGTACATCTGAAAGTGCCTAACTTATTTAGTTAGCTTAAGTCAGCTAACAGTCAGCTTAAGAAATTAAATACAAAAGCCGCATTTTCTACTAATTTTCCAAATCATTTTAAGTGACGTATGAAAGGCGTGTAGATAATGATTCTTAATTACTTCTCCACTCCATTTCTATGTAAAGAAGCAATGAATAAAATCAAGCCGTGTGCAAAAAATATATTGAATATTTCAGTGAAGATTAATACTTCACTTCAAAATACTTTCTCCATGATTATTTAGACTTTGTTACTTTTAAATGTTTAATTTAATTTTTAAAGTAATTAAATAAATAAAAAATAGTGTAAGTTATTTACATACGTTCTGTAAGAAAAATTTCAACTTAATGAGTAGAAATATACTTGTTAAATGATTTAAGTTAATAGATGTTTACATTCGTAGGAAATTAGAAATTAATTGAAATAATTAATTGGTTTAAGTATTAATTGCAAAAAAAATTGTCGCCAGATAATATTGTAAATATTATACTATATTGCGTCTATTAATAACTTTAATGAAAGTTTCAAGCTTATAGTATAAATATTTTTGCAATAATCAAACGTGTGTTAAACTAATTTAAATAAATAAAATGTAAAATATCAAAGAAATCTTAAAATTAGTGCGTATTATGTCATAATATATTATACTTACACTTTCTTTTCCAGATCCAACAGAAGAAGGGCGAGGGGCTATGAAAAAAATGCGGAAATATTTCTATCAGCTTTTACCAGCCCTACTAATTCCTGGTCTCATTATGTCAGCAGTATTGCCTTTTGTTTTGCCAGCATTTAAAATGATGGTCGTAGGGGCCGGAATGCTCAACAATATGGCTCTAACGGGAGCAGTATTTACGCTCCTTAGAAACAATGCTTTCAACGATAATCACTTAAAGAAAGTAATTTATATAAACGATGGGTATAAAAATGAGAGATTAAGGCCATTAGCTGATGATATAACTGAGCATATAGTCGATCCAAATTACAATTACAATGGAGAAGTAACGCATGATGTTCAAGACTATCATGTGATAAGTGAAGACGATGGTTTCGCAGCTTTAGATGGCTATACGGTTAATTCAGACTGGATTAAAAAGTTTAATGAAGCAAGAGGAAAGTACTCATCTTTTCTAAATGGAAAAACGAAGCGAAGTAAGGGAATAGACCATTTAGATGTATAATTTGAGACGTGACTTGCCAAATGCATTAATTATTATTGCCACTAGTCTAGTTACCTGATTGTTGTCTATTTTCTAAGTTTATTTATTTATTTTGTTTTATTTAAAAGTAAATAAAGTGTATTAATTTATTATATCGATTTGGTTTTAACGTTTGTCCTACAGCAATAAAAGTATCACTCAGTGATTTTTATTTCACATCCATGTAAAATTCACAGGTGTTATAAAATAACGTAAATAAAAAGAACATTGGATAAAACGTTCATCAGAATAAAATTTAACAAAATTTTTAATTCTTTATATGTTCTGCGTTACACTTTGATTTTTTTTATTAGAAAATTGGTAGCAGTCCACGTATTTCGATGAAGAAACTATGTCAGGTCAATTGTTGCATAGATATAAATCAGACCTATTAGTATACAAGATATAGTTTTATTCCGTGCCTTTTTTGTAAATGTCGTAGGAGGCGTCTAAAGTCCAAATCAAAGATATGACTAGTAGCGAGTTCCTCTGTAATATGAATCCACTAAGGTCAGTATGACAGGTGCGGTAAGTATTGATAAAACCCTTATTAGGAAAAGGCCTATGTCTAGCTGCTGATGGAACATAACACAGTTATATTTTATATAAATAAAATATACCGTCCACCGATTCGCATTTGGCCAGCGCGGTGGACTATGACCCAAACTCTCTCATGCTGAGAAGGTGCCGAAAGGTGGGACAATACAGGGTCGACGACGACAAAGTATTCCAGTATTCTTTATACAGCAGGATCTTGTTTTGGTGACGTCAATAAAATAATAGTTAATTCATTAGGTATTGTTATACTGCTGGGTTTGAGTGTCCCTCAGGTTTAGTCATAGTCTTGTATATGACTATGACTGACAGCCCTGATCAAGATATTTTATAACTTAAAAGTTGCAGTCCTTCGGATAGCAGATAGGATTTGAGTCTTACATAAAGTCAACCTCAGATGCATTGCTGTCACAGAGGACTAAGTACGAACGCCTCGTATAAAATTTTTCCTTACCATACTTCTTAACACCGCTTTTATAACACAGATATGGATGAGACAGTTGTGCCTCTGGAGTCGAAACAAGAAGGGTAGAACCCGGGCTTGTTCGACTCCTGCAAACCGACACCTTCATAATTTCATTTAATCAGAGACTATGATTACTAGCGGAGTATAACTGCAACGGAAATATTTTGTACAGGAAAACTTGCAAATAAAACAAGATGAACAAATTTCTTAAATTTATTAACTAATGACAGGTAAAATAAATAACAATTACCTACGTTTAATGTTATAATAGCCTTTACTTGGATAAACAATCTATCAGAATACTGTTAAATAAATTAAACATAGTTAATCTGACTATTGAACCATAAATTAGTATATAGATTTAGTCTTTGTCAACCACCTTATTTATGATAACAATAAACTAATACGACGTAATAATTAATAGAAGGATTGTACCATTTAATAAAAAAGAAGTTTGAATCAAATGTTTGGGTACACTAGGTTTTTTTGGACAAACTAGAATAAGCTAAGACATGAGTTATTAGACGATATGAAACTGCTTTTCTTTAGGCAGACACAAAGATTTTCCTGGTACAACAAAAGTAAGAAATCTAAATGTTAAAACAAAACATATCTTACTAATATTATCAAGGCGAAAATTTGTGGGGATTTTTGTTACGCTTTTACGCAAAAACTACTGGTAGTGGCAAAAAAATCGCTGAATTTTGGCACACAGATTGTCTATGACCTGAATTAACGCATATGATACATTGCCGAGATAGACGTCACCAAAGCTGGAGAAGCCGCGGTAATAAGCTAGAAGTTAATATATTCGAATTCTTATATCTGTATTAAACTACAAAAATGCCGATTAACTGCCAATAAATTGCAATTTTATTCTGTTAACTAGCTGCGCCCCGCGGATTCACCCGCGTAAGTTTCGACGATGATATATAGCCTATAGCCTTCCTCGATAAATGGGCTATCTAATACCGAAATAATTTTTCAAATCGGACCAGTAGTTCCTGAGATTAGAGCGTTCAAACAAACAAGCTCTTCAGCTTTATAATATTAGTATAGATTACGTAATCCTCAAACCTTAAAGACACTTCAGCAATCTTGAAACACAATAAACGCTGTGTTTTTATTATCTCTTATTAAATTAAAAAAGTAGGGATAAATCAGCCTTGGATTTATTAGTCTAGTAAATTGAGCCATGTCAATTGACTATGGACAGATTTATTTTTGAATAGCCTACTATATATAATAATGATTGAAACTTTAAGGGAACCCGACTTTATCGATGAGTCAATATTAAATAAAAAAATCGACCGACTTTTCAATGTCGTTTCTTTAAATTTGTTAGGTCAAAAATTCATATTATATGTTATAATATGAACTTTTGAGTTAATACTATTCAATGAATAGGTTTGCTTATTTAACGTTTCGAATATATAAATTTCATTGTGCATGGTTTACTATAATATTAGAATCGAAAGGGACCAATGATATTCTCACTTCACCGCATAAAACCGGATAAAGCCACCCATAGTAACCTACATGGCAAGCGGCATTAGAGGAAAAAGGGAAAGCAGAAGCCTCAGTAAACCTAGGAAGATTAGACACACCCTACACCTACCTACCTATACCAGCTTGGCAGTAAACTGCCTGCTTTCTTTTCATAGATCTCTTTTTAGGCAAAAATCCTCCTTAAATACAAAGATAAAACAGTTGAGTATTTTTAGCCCTTTCTTTGTAAACCGATTTTAAAATTTTGTCAATTTTTCGTCAATCAAATAAAAATCGTCCCTTTATGTGTAGCAAACAGTATGCAAATATATAAAAACAAGTCGAAATGAGAAAATATTTGAATTACATGAGAACAAGTGGTTTTTCAGTTGTCTCTAGTACCTACATCTACGGGTGCAATCATGCCCATCATTTTAAACAGTTTTAGTTCTATTTTTTTTTGGTAACGCAGAGCACCGTGAATACTTATTTTAATTAGTCAAATCTTACAATGTATCTTACAATATACATTACACACTGAAACTAATATTATATGTACTGTCTGTAAGTAATATTATATGTAAACAGGTTTGTACTTTTCCTGTACCTTTCAATAAGTACATATATATATAAAACGTTCTATACCTCTTATCCTATGATTTTTCGACCGATTTATTTAAATTTAATATCATTATATTACCTGGATAAGGGCCCAATTAAGTATTACGTTAGCAACAAGAGATTGGGGCTTTAATTATTATTGATCAAATGGGGGCCAGTGGGCCTGAACGGTGCTTACGTCAACAAGATTTTTATGTCTAATTTTTCAGAGAGTATTGCTTTCTGGGTGAGACTAGAAAGTTCCAAAATTCTAATTACGTAATACTTGAACGACACCTATCAAATAATATTCAATTGTCTCAACTTGAACAAGTGCTTAAAAACACAACAGGGTGTTTAAAAACCTTCAGTTTTTACGATACATCTGGCCCCATCAAATGTCAATCAATAATTTCTACATCTTCTTACAAATTAATACGCAAAGACAAATAGTTTAGTACCTTGTTCTCTCTTGCTTCTAAATCGATTTTCTTTTTCTATTTGATATCAACAGTGACAAGAGAGTGTTATCGATAAAAAAGGAAAATGTATGATTATGTTTACACTAGTCAAATTTTAATCGTTGAATTATCTTGAACAATGTCATGTTGGCTGCCAAATATTGTTCAGTGATTATCACGATTTGAGCAAATTATTATTATAGATTTAAATTCATAGGTCGTTTATTCCTCTTCTCCCATGATGATTTTTTTGTCAAACCATCAAATAGAAATGTAACACCAAGAAGAAATGGAAGACTAATTTTCCTTATAGAGAAAACGCCGTAAAAGCTAGTAAACGGATAGATACAGTGTATGCCCTATTATATACAAATTATATTTAAAACACTAAGATTAATCAGCCTTATGGGCTATTTCAGCAAGTTGTCGTTCCTCGTCAGGCATATCCCGGTCATCCCAACCCCACACTGGGTTCTCGGGGTGGTGGTGGTCTTCCAGAGACACTTTCGTCTTGGTGTCAGTTGGATGTGACCCATCTCCTGTTCTTGATACACGGTTACGGATCATCTCCGCTGAAACTGTTTTCAAGTCGTAAGCTAATCCTGAAAATAAAAATGTAAGGATCATCATATATGATATCATTAATCAATAATTCGTAAATATGCAAAGATAATATATTTTCATATCTTTTTGTTAGCTGGAAGGTGTTATTTTGTAAGTAAGAAGTTGATCTGCTTATAAATTTATTATTTGTAAGTAGCCACCTACTTACAAATAATATACGTTTTTTATTATTAGAACGGTATTTATTTCTTTCATTCGAGCATGACTCGAGTGATGACCAATAAAAAAGAGAACATACTATTGAATCACACCAAGAAAAAGAAACAAACCTAACCAAATAGCTGAAGAATAGCTAAATCACCTCAATCACACAACAAAGAGTTCAACCACCTTTGAAAAGGAATTTACGTCACGCTTAGCTACTTCAGCAAGCAGGCATGCAATGCATTTATCGAGTAATCATTTCCGTCCATAGATATCGATAATTGAGTAAAATATGTAGAAGACCGGACCTCTCTTCCTCAACACAAGCGAGAAAGAAAAAAAATAACCGTCACGGGACGCCTGACAGATGTGAAACATCGTGTCGTACAAGTAATAGGCATAAAAGACAAGATTACGACAGGAACTACATAATAAAAATAACGCCATCTACGAACAGTACCCCGCACTAAGTCGAACTAACACCGCAGCCAGCTTAGTTCAGTTCAATACTTAATAGTTCGATACTTAATAGAATGTATAACAGATGGCGCTAAAATAAATACGATATGGCGATCGCGAACGATCATGTTTACGTGAGCCTATAGATATTTAACATCAAAATCTCGGAAAAATTTTGAAGTCTATTTATTTAAGGTCCTCCCTCCGTTGGAGGACCTTTCTCCATGGTCCCTATAGGTTAAAAAAATCAGAAATTCGACAAGGTTTTTTTATCGCCGATCATCGATTTGACTAACTCATTGTTTGACTCCCTCTTAACAAAACTATCAACGACCATGCCCCTAAAAACCTTTCACAAAAGCATTTTGTCAGCCTGTAACAGTTCTGACAAAATAGGGAACTAAATTTAACATTTAAGTAGTAGCTACCCGAACAGGATCCAACCCTCACCACATTCATCTGCGTACCAAACCTTTTTGGTGGCTGTTGAACCTAACAATTTGTTGTGTACGTGTAGGCACTAACATTAAACTAACAGATATGAACCACATTCATTTACTTATTTTTATTTCATAATTTTTCTAATATTATAAAGTTAAGATCTTGTGGGTTCAAGTTTAGTTTGTAGAGTAAAATAGGTGTAGTATAAAATTTAATATGCCCTTATTTTATATACAAAACAAGTAAAAGCAATATATACATAAATATAACGTATAGTACTGACGCTATTTAGCGGTCAATAGTGAATAGCAGTAGAGGTAATTTTTTTTGAAGAAAAATCATCTTGAAACAAATCCACAATTTATAAAAATACTGACAATGAAAAATTCTGAAAAATTGAATCAATTGCACTTATTTAAAATATGTTAGACTTTAAAATATCTTTAAAAGACAAAATACTAAACATCTCTATTAGTATAATAAAATAGAATAAAATTTTAGGACTACTTAATTATATCTAGTCTTTGATTATAATAATTATACCTACTATTTATTGCATATGAGCTAATGAGAGAAAACTTTTTTTATAATATGAATGCAGCAAACAATCATGCACTTCACCTGATGATAAGTGGCCACTGCTGCCCATGAACATCTGTAATGAATCCCAGATGAGATAAGTCTTATCTGATGTTAGCCACAGATGCGTTGCCCTTGAGGAGTAAGTTGGAACGCCGTGGAAGAGTATGTCTCCCTTATCCTACACTTCAGAACAGAATACAGAAGCGCATAACACTGCTTTTATTAAGCAGAAACAGGTATGGCATTGGTGCTTGCGGAGTCGACCCACAAAGAGTTCTACCACCTACCAGCTCAACGTACTATACTTAAAGTAAGCAACTTTCTACCATTCAGGTATCCTACAACATCATTAAATTTATCAACAATTTTGGAAAAAAACAGGGGTAATGTTGAGGGTTTTGATCTTTATACGAAGAACCCTAAGTATTTTTAAAAAATAAAAGTTACGCCTTATGATATCAGCTATCCAACAGTGAAAGTCCCGTCAAAATCGGTCCAGCGGTTTCAGAGATTAGCCGGAACAAACAGACAGACAG
>MOOZ01000872.1:5028-16748 GCA_002930495.1 Cecropterus lyciades | reverse complement strand
CCCCCCTTAAATATTCATTTTATTTTGATTTCATTATTTATTTCATTCTGTGAATATTTCAAGCATCTACCTGTTGGCGTTATTAGTATCAAGCAAAAAATTGCGTTTGCTGTACTGGAGCACCCTTAAATATTTATTTTATTCTGCTTTTTGTATATGTTGTTATAGCGGTAACTAAAATACATCATCTGTAAAAACAATTCAATTGTCTGCCTATCACGGTTCATAAGATACAGCTTGGTGACAGACAGACAGACGAACAGACGGACAACGGAGTCTAAGTAATAGGGTCCCGTGTTTACCCTTTGGGTACCAAACCCTAGAAGCATCAACAGAAATACCACCCAACAGATGTACAGGGTGTGCAAATTTCATTAAAATCGGTTCAGTAGTTTAGGAGTCCTTAGCGGACAAACAACGTGGCACGTAATTTGTATAGATATAAGCTACCTTATCTTTCAAGTTGGATCAAACTGCACACGGTGTTTAAATTTTATTGAAATCGGTTCAGTAGTTTAGGAGTTCATGGTGTACAAACAACGTGGCGCGTAATTTGTATAGATATAGACTGTCCTATCTTTCAAGCTGGATCAAACTGCATACAGTATGCAAATTTTACCGAGTTTACCGCGGACAAACAACATGACACGTAATTTATATATATTGATATATATAATATATATTTAATTTGACGCTGTTTATGAGATTTTTACTCAAATATTAACATACAATCTTAAGTTTGAATAAAATTCCACGTACTATAATTCTAATTCTGACAGGCTTATCAGCCCGTCAGAATTAACCAATGACAGATTAAACCAATGGGCTTAGAAGTATGATATTTGCACAGAAGTTGTCATTTATCTAAGTTGAGTTGAGTTGTTACTTTCTTCAAGAGATTTTTGGAAACAGTCCATGAAATATTTTTGTTATAAAGGAGTTCCAATTGATTATACCGGACTGATTTCCTTTAAATCACCTAAATATTTTAGATATGCTACAGACATGTAGGTATAAAATTATATTTTTGAAAATATCTCCAAGGGTACAAATAACTAATACGAGATTTACATACAAGTATGTAAGGCAGATCTATAAGATTTTTTTTTATCTTTAACACGATGTTACAGATATAAATCTATTTTCTAAAATAAATTTCTTGTAAAAATCCTCCTAGGAGACTTTATGAAATTGTTGAATTCCTTATTTTTTTATATTATATAGATGTATTATATTATATGGTAGAATATTAGATAAAATAATTATACTCGTAATATATATACATTTTTGAAATCGTCTATTTACTAGCTTTCATTTGATACCCATAATATCATGATCTCCTCCCCTTTCTCTCTTTCTCTCTTCTTCCCTATTTAAAGGGGCCATTTTTATTATATAGCCTATGTCACTCTGCAAACTGAAACGATTCTAGTGATATGTCATATGCCACAATCCTTCAAGCCGCTTGGGCTGTAGCGCGTGCCAAGAAATGGACATATATCGAAAAATATTAACCTGACGCAGCCGGGCAAAAACAAAGATGATAAAGTGATGTTTTCCAAAAAACACATCTATGTATGTTATTACACGCGTGTTTCTATTTTTATATTAGATTTTATCCGCGGCTGCGCCCGCTTCGGTTATTTACCAGAGAAAATAGTACCTATAATATGTGGTAATCTAGGTAATAATTCATATGTGAGCCAAATTACAACTAAAGCCGATTAGTTAAATCGTGAAAGAGTTTAAAAAATAACATTACAACTTCAGAAATTTTCGTGTTTATAATATTAGTATGAAGTATGATAATATGAAGAACAACTAATTGTAATTTGGAACACCTGAGATAGGATATGAAAATATTGTTATAGTTTCACCATAAATGAACATAATAATGTACATTATACATTCATTAATATTAATATATTCATTAAATAATAATGTATGAAAAGTGTAATTAAAACGGTACATGTAGGTACTTAAATAAACAAACTATAATAGGTGTAATACACGAAGAGCGCTCTCGGTAACCTCAAATCGCTTATCTTCATAACAGAGACTGTAAAAGAAACCGCACTTTCTACACGACATCGTTGAGTACTTGTACTAAATGACGGATGGACAATTACACCTTGGTAACAGTGAGATTTACTAATAATAATAGAAGAATGGTTAAACCACTGTTTCATCGAAGAGGTCCCACCGCCACACCTATTTATAACATGTAACAGTTCTAGCGATTCGGTAGAAGAGTGTCGATGCCGGCTGCTTTACATATGGTGCGATAATTATGACTAGTGGCTACTCATACTTGTAATTGACTGCTGGCAGAACTCATCAATATATTAAAAAAAGAAAAAAATATTTACACGACGAATAGATAACCTTTTTCCTTTGGGAAGTCGGTTAAAAAATGAGATGGTGTGTGTCTGTTTGTTACTCAATAAAGCAAGAACCACTGGCTCGATTTACATGAAATTTTGCATGGATGTAGCTTATTTACCTGGTCAACTTATAGCCTACTTTTTATTTTGCACTATTTAAAGATGACGACTATTTTACTCTATGGCTTCAACTGCCACCTTCACATTTTAATTTATTAATGTCCCGTAGCGAAACAAAGGTTCTGCAGCTAGTGTTCTATATATATTATTTCTTACATCTTTATTTATATTCCTTCATGTGAACACCAAATTTCAACTATTTTCGTCTAATTTTGTGGTCTATATTATGTGGAGTTGATTTAGAATATCCATGGGTGGCAGTAACAACTTATCATCACTTGGGCTACATAGTCGCTATACCTTACTACATTTATTTAATAAAAAATATTGTAAGGCTCGGGAATCGTTGTTCTATTCTTTCCGCGGTTAATGACATAATTTTATGCTTTAAAACATTGCGTCAAATAATGCACTGCACGCGGGACATAGAGACACTTCAGTGAGTCAATTTACGCACGCGGACATAAACTCGCGTGACAAAAAGTGATAAAAAAATACACTAGAACAAATACTTATAAAATAAGAGCTCAGTCCTGGCTTCCTTTCACTTGGTAGATCTACTTCAAACTTACTTCAATATTTAAAGTGTTGATAGTATCATCATCAACCCAATATTGTCCCACTACTGGGCACGGGTCTTCTCTCAGAATGAGAAAGTTTTAGGCCATGGTCCACCGCGCTGGCCTAGTGCGAATTGGTAGACACCACACCTTTGAAATCTTTTTTTTAAAGAACTCTCAGGTGTGCAGGTTTCCTTACGATATTTTCCTTCACCATAAAGCAGTATTAATTAATTTCACGCACGCACGTCGTTTTAGAAAAATCTGTGGTGATTCCTGCCTAGCTTGGGATTCGAACCTCGGACCCTCGATTGATCGGCCGAGTTTCAACCATTAGGCTATCACAGCTCAACGAACTAACAAGTGTACAAAGAAGTGTAATTATAACTTCTTAGTTTCTTATTGTAATAGTTTTTCAATGTTGTCAATAGTTTGAACTTTTGTCAAACAACTTAATTTGTAGTATTTTCTTTAATTTAACTAGTATTATCCTATGTTTCGTACTATTATCATATTATCCCATACTCCTTCAGCACTTTATTATTTTTAAAGTATTAATTTTTCTCTTTCTATATACATATATTGGGTAATCATTCATAATATATACTCGAAATTTTATTGTTTGTGATCCAATCTTTTCTTAATTTGTCTTATTATTAATTTTGTTTAAAGTATGATAAGTTTGACAGGTGAGATTATAAAGAACTTTTTTATTTTCAAGAGACTTACGAAATCTACTGTACTAAGTACCAGTCCTATTACAAATTGAGATAATATTAATCGGCGTTTGTAGGCCGGTTATCACAATATTTGGTGATAATCAAGGTGTCAACACACAGTTCTCTTAAATTTAACTTGCAAACAGAAAGCTGCGACGAAGTACAGCTATATTGTTATACTGATCAAATAAAAAGTAGGTACAATTCGAAAGTGAACATAATAGAAAAAATATTGCTGAAGAATGATGAGTCGTGCATTACTTTCACACTTGTATGTTTCCGAACTCAGTTATATAGTGTTCATATAAGTATTTACAATGTGTGAAGAGAAACTATGGTGTAGCACGTCCGATTTCTATGACATATTCACATTGTGTGGAATAGTGCCAATGAATAAGTTTGCTAATTATAATCAGGTTAATATGAACTTGTGTATTAATACGAGTATTAGTATGACCTTGCTAAAAAAGAAATAAAAATGCTTGAATAAATAACTTTTACCCGACTGCGTCAGAAAGAGGGTACTGTTTTTCGAGTTTATTAGGTATGTATGTTTGTTTGTTTGTTTGTATGTATGTACGTATGTCCATCTTTTGCACGCGCTACAGCCAAAACGGCATATCGGATTGTGACGTATGACGTATCATTAAAATCAGACGATTTTAAACTGAGACCAGTTTACAGACTGACATAGGTTATATAATATAAAAAAAGGCGCCTGTTAAGGCGGAGAAAGGGGGAAAGACGACTTTTTTTATTATCACGGCAATATGGTTATCAAATGAAAGGTAATAAATAGAGTATTTTAAATATACATATATTATATTACTTTTACTTGACGTATAAAGCGTAAATAAATGTATCATTATGAACAAAAAAAACATTTTAAGCAGTCAGGTTTCTTGTTTTAGTATATTTAACAATGTTCGTACTTATTTGCCGATTTATTAGAGAGCGTATCAGATTTATCATACACAGTGTTTAAGACTTGATATCTGGTCAAGGATATAATCATTCAAGCATATAATATACCATTTATTTACATGAAACCTTTTTTAACTTTTTTTATTTTTTTTATAGTATGGAAGTAGCAAACGAGCATGCAGCCCACCTGATGGTCAGTGGCCATTGCCACCCATGGACACCCGTAATCAACCCTAGGTAAGATCAAAGTCTCACCTAAGGTTAGCCACAGATGCGTTGCTACCCCTGAGGACTAAGATGGAATGCCTCGAAAAAGTATGTCTCCCTTACCACACCTTTGAGACCAGAACACAATAGCGCAAAACACTGCTGTTATTAGGCAGAAATAGGTGTGGCGGTGGTGCTTCCGGAGTCGAACCACAAAGAGTCCTACCACCTTTAAATTAAGGTTTGGTAATAGATTTGGAAGAATTCAGGGTGTCCTTTACATAACGTATATGAGTACTAAGATAGGCTTTTGTAGTTATATCCCTATATCCCAAAAGCGGTAAAAATATGAATGAAATTAGACTGAATGTTAAATTTAGATACTTGTTCTACGACAGGTCACGGTAGTAGTAGTCATAGTATCTATATTACCGTGGACAGGTCATCTGGCCGTGGCTCTTGGGTAACAAAGACTAAATGGTGGTTATAAGTGTAGAAACTATTTATTAATTTCATTATTAACTATGTAGTCATATTTGGCTTCATTGTTAATCAGTTTTTTTTAAGGATGTCGAATGTTTAATCATGTTGGAGATGACTAAGACATGCAGACAGTCAAATTTATATGATCCGCTATCCTCCTGAATGAAAATCTAACTCTACCTCCCAGAAGGAAAGGCTATCTGCGCTAAGGTTTCTAATGCGTGTTCACCTTGCCGAGATTGATTCAACCTACTGCACTTATATTTGGCAATGTATCATAGTTTACCGTTAACGATATCTTTTTATTCATTAGTGAAACTTATTTGGATTATGATGTAATGATGATAGCATAATTTATTAATCGTTCGCTGTAATTCATAAAAATAATAAATTAATATTAATTTAAATTAGTTGCCCGTCGTAGTGGTCGAACGTAAATCGTAAATTAAACACAATTTAAAAATAAACTTGATATTGACTGAAGCGTAACATAAATAAATCTCAGTTTCAATCGATTATATTTCATTGTTAATGACATACATAATTCGGAAACTTAAAATTTTGTGTGTATTTTTCGTCAGCGCATTAATTAAGTTATTTGAAAAAGAATTATAATTTATGAGAAAGATTATGTTTAATTTACTAATCTGCATTAAAATGCAATAACGCGTTTATTGACATATGATCATTGTTATTAATGTAAACAATGAATGTTTTAGTTTGTTTAATGTTTAATTTTTAATACTTATTATACATAAACATTACCTTTTCGTAAACATTCAATAATTTTAACTATACCAAATCGTAAGGTTTCGTACTAATAGAAATATATACAATTACAAAAATCAACATGTGAGACTTAAAAAAAAAGTAATGTTAGATTATAAGTTCCTTTTTGTAATAGAAAAAAACGAGTATGAATTATATTGAAAGCATGCCTATAAATAGATCTGGAGTAAATTTAAAATAGATAATAATGAACGCAAATGAAGCACGTACCTAATTCTTCTTTAAATGCTTTTTTTTGTTACAACACACCGCACCTCGGTGACCTTCACATTGGACTTACAAAATAGACAATTGCTTGCAAAGATCCACAGCGTTCACTTTTACTTCCTCTGAATGAAGTAAATTACGGGAACGAAACCTGTTCTGCGCTTGACCTCACTTGCCGACAGTGAGTTTGCATCGGGCAATGCCACTTTCACCGACGACACTTGCTACAAGCTACACTACGAGTACTCAGAAAATTAACTTCATATAAATACGGGCGTGCCTGCTAGGCCAATTACAAGCTTTCCAATATACGGTTGTGGCTCATAATATGCGCTCCAGTTGAGCGTGGATCTGATCGGAAGCTGAGCATCACTGTAGGTTCAGTGTTGATGATGAGAGCCAATTAACAATAAGTGTTATTGTCGGTCGGGATCCAATATTAATATTTTTTTCTTCCTGGTCGCCCTACAGGCCTATGCAAATATATATATATATATATTTCATTTCATTTTTGGAGCTTTGAGACGTGATGATCCTTCGTGAAATATTATCATTCGCTACGACAATGAGAAAGTATAAATTTATTTATATAAAATTATACTTTCCCATTGTGGTAGCATACAAGCGTTTTTATAAATATGGATAATTTATAAAAGCGTTTTTATAAATATGGATAATTTATAAAAACGCTTGTATGTTAAAAACGCTTGTCTACATTGAACACACAAAAATAAGAAAATACAGCAATGAGAAAAATTGAGAATATATTAGCAATATTATAAATGAGAAAATTTGATGATGTATGTGTGTTTGTAATCCTTTCACGATTAAACACACACTTTCTACACTCACAGATGCATGACCCATGCCTCGGAATAAGTATAACAATTCTTTGTTTGCTCTTTCTTTTAACTATTATTTTAACTAAACAATGTATGTAAACATTTTTAAGGTTATCAACAAATAACAAATAGCGTGATTTTGTGTGCGTGCTTCGATACAAACATTTTGTATGTAATTATATATAATGTAGTGTTTTCCCTTACTACCACGTACTAAGGGCAATAGATGCAACAGTAATAGGAGGTACAAATTCCATGTAGAATGTAACTGAATCTAGTTGTAGAATCAATCGAAATTTTCAAAATGTAATCATGAATACAGATGTATTTTTTATTTTTACACGGATTTAGAAATTAACTGAAAATCTACGTAAAATATTTTTTTAAAGTGACCTATCAAGTATAATTAAAAAAAAATTATTAAACTAAAAACAATTAGATTCAAATCCTAATATTGTATGCGTTATATCAATATGTTTAACAATAGCAGTTTTTGTCATGTTTAACAATAGCAGTTTTTTTCAGCGCTAGTAGATGGCGCTGAAAGCACTGCAGCCTATATTCGGACATATTATTTTGCATATCGTCGTTTAAGTTCTAGCACCGCGTAAGTTATTTTTGGATATTTTTTTGGAGAGATAAAAACCGATTAATTTTACATAGACGCAACTAAAGTTTCATTTTGTACTTTTAATTTTCCATAATTTTAATTTAAATTGTGTCGTACCTTGATTCTGTTCGAACAAAACAACCTGTATTTCGATTCCAATGACGATGATTTTCAAAATGTCATTACCGCCAAAAAATGACTTACGCGGTGCTAGAACTTAAACGACGATATGCAAAATAATATGTCCGAATATAGGCTGCAGTGATTACTTAATCAATGGAATTAATTTTATTTATTACTAGCTGAAGAATCCGTGCTTTGCTACGTGACAAAAAAATAAGTTTTACTCGGTAACCGTTGGAAGTACATGAAATAAGGACCTTGCGGATACGAAATTAAAAGTTAATCTCGTATATGCCATCAAAAGTTTGCTATTTTTAACGTTCTCTTTTTATTTAAAATTGAAATATAGAGTCTGAAACCAAAGGGTGCAGTGACGTCTCTAAAATAGTCGCCATCTTTAAACAGGGAAAAATATCGAAATCAAAAGTAGCCTATAGACTGACCAGTTAAATAAGCTACATACATGCAAAATTTCACGTTATACAGACCAAAGGTTCTCGCGTTATTGAGTTACACACAGACACGCACCATCTCATTTTTATATAGTATAGATATAGATTAATAAGTTTCACTTTTACCGTGTATAAATTGCACACACACGCGTCTTAGAAATGAAGATAATATAAGAAAATAATTCTTATCTTATCCTCATTTCTAAGACGCTTGTCAATAATATTCCATAATTGTTTTTATCTCAGAATGCATCATCCCTGGCAGATCTATGATATTGATCAAGATGATTATTTTTTAATCTTTAAGTAGCAAACGAGCATGCAGTTTATCTGATGGCAAGTATCCACTACCACCATGGAAAACTATTAACAATCAGTCATACGTTCATACTTCCGAGGGCTTTTTTGAAAGTGGGTCGGTAACCACACCATAAAACAAGAATAGAATTGGAGGCTTACCTGCAATTGAAGTCTTCGTTTATGTTCCTCATATGCCTTATACACAGAATGTAATACAGCACGTAACAGTTATTACGACGGATTTTATAATAAATATGTATCAACGGCTACCGATTTTCCTAAATAATAGTTCTCTTTTAAAACTGTCTTTAAGATACTGGACCCAAAGGATAAAAATGGGACCCTATTACTAAGACTCCTTAGTCCGTCTGTCTGTCACTCTCGTGCACCGTGATAGCTACACAGTTGTAATTTTCAGATCATTTATTTCTATTTCTATAACAACAAATGAAGATAAATATTTAAGGGGGGCTCAATACAACAAACAATTTTTATAGATAATGGTACTGAACCCATAGTGCTCGAGTCTGACTCGCACTTGGCCGATTCTTTAAAATATTCACATCATTTAGGCCTGTAAGTATCCATTTCTTTAGTAGGACCTAATAACTAAAAATCCACCGTGATTTTTACAGCAAATGACGTCAGCGTCTATAGTTATCTGTGCGTCACATCATAGAGTGCCGTTCTATTTACCGCTAACTATTATCACCAACCACAATCATTTTTTCACGAGTTAAGTTTAGAACAAAGTATCCACCAGTACAATTTAAAACGTATTTAGTTTAGTATTCCGTGCTCTAACGCAATTACGGACTCTTGTGGTTAGTTTTAGTCATTTTTTTTATATGTTCTATAGGTATGTCACGTAATTATAAACTCATCAGAATATCGTGAGTTAACCATTAAAATTGGAACAAACGATTTCTCTTAGTAGATTGACATGAATGTTAAATAATATTTCTGTTACATATAGAATAAATAAATAAAACTGAAGTGTCTGTTTGTAACATAAAATATCCGTTTTTACTAATAGTTCTCTTTAAAACAAACGTCAAGTTAATTTTTTTAAACGCGGGGCTCATCTGGTTTAAATTATAAATCGTTATTGTTTTGCTAAAATGCACTCTGCTTTTGAACTTGTACCTTATATTTAAATAGGCTTTCAACAAATCCAAAAATATTTCCATTTTTCTGTATATCTTAAGCATATTTTTATATTTTTAACCGACTTCAAAAAAGGAGGAGTTTCTCAATTCGACTGTATTTTTTTATGTTTGTTGCTTGGGCATTTTTGTCTGGGTGAACCGATTTTGACAAGACTTTTTTTAATTTGAAAGCTGGTGCTTCCCGTGTGGTCCAATTTTTATTTGGTTTGGTTTTGACAAAGGCATTAATGAGAAAAACGCATAAGTATTTTTGCATTAAGTATGTCAGCGACAAATAATCGAATAACTTAGCTTCTACCAATCCGATTTTCATAAAACTTGAAATGAACATTAGGTATCTAGGATGAAATAATATAATGAATAATGTGACCTTCTACTCCTGGATTCTGATGATGCCCCTACATCACTATCTGCTATCCAAAACCATAGTAGTTAGCCATTTGGTGCTCACGAATATAAAATAAGATTACTGAGCGGAGACATACTATCAAACAATTGACCTTCAACTCCTCAACCCTGATGATGCAAGAGTACTAAGAACCTAGACCATAGAAGTTGGCCATTTGCTGCTTACCTATATGCAGTGAAATTACTATGTAGAGGTATAAAATGAAAATTATGACTATCAACTGATGATGCAGGGTACTACAAGTACCTAAGCGATAAGTGTTAGCCATTTGGATACTACGAACAATTTGGCCTTCAAATCTTCAATCCTGATGATGCAGGGATACTGCAAACCTAAATCATAAATGTTGGTCATTTGGTGCTTACGGATATATAATAAGATTGGTAAGCAGAAGCATGAATCGTCAAATTTGATCTTCAACTCTTCAACCCTTATGATGGATTAATACTGCTTCTGTTAGGCTTAGGATTAGGTTGAGCTGTAGTGATTTATATCGAATGTAGTTTAGGTTGGAACATAAAAGACGTAAAACTAAGCGAGCAGGGCGTTGTCGGAGGGCTCCGTAGCGCCCTGCGAGCAGGTGCGCCCAGTTCATATAAATACAGACCTAATCTTTATTCACCTTTATAGAATGTATTTATGTTTCAGTTTATGCTTTCGTTTACATCTATGTATTACGAAGCAAAATGAGTGCTATTATATGAATTAAAATATAATTGTATCATCACTAACGGATGAAATTTCTTTTAACAAAACATTGAAACCGACTTCTAAGCAAAAATAATAATTTAAATATTAGTTGGTTTCTTACAAAATATTACAAATATTCAAATTAAAATAACTTCAAATAACCTCTTAGTTTTTTAAGACTTATTTAAGTTATAAATATATTTTTTTTTCGGAATTTCATAATTATTCATTTGAATTTAGTTAATTATTCAAAATTTAATATTCAAATTGTGTTTTTAACTATTTATTACTTGTAACAATGTGAGGCTTGGGTAATTATGTTCATAAGTTTCTCACCACGTCCTACTAGTATTGTTAAGGTTTTTGTTTCCCAGAAAATTAAGAGATATCCTATAAGAATTGAATAGAAACATTAATTGTTTTGAGCACTTGACACGGCAAATAATTCGTAAATTCATAAATTTTCGTGGAAATGCTGGTTGTTGTATATATTTATTGTAATATATATGTAAATAATCTATTTTAAGACCATGGGATATTGATCTAGAGTACTACACATATCTCTGCCTCTTTTCCATTTGATATCATAAGAAGGTGTTATTCCCGTTCCTGTAAAAGTAACAATATCAAGGGCCTAGGTCCAGCCCTGTAGTAGGTCCCTGTAGTTCCGGGATCAGAATAGGGCTACGGTATCCCCTGCCTGTCGTAAAAGGCGACTAAAAGGGGGCTTTC
>MOOZ01000871.1:754838-773102 GCA_002930495.1 Cecropterus lyciades | reverse complement strand
ACGAGCATGCAGTCCACCTAGAGGCTACTGCCGCTCATGTACATCAGTAAGCAACTTCACATAGAACAGGCGCTCTATCAGAAGTGGATCACAGATGTGTTGCTACTCATGAAGGTCGTAAAAAATCCGTCAAGGGACGCCTGGCAGACGTAAAAGATCGTGTTCGTAAAAGTAATGCTTAAAAGACAAAATTGCGAGAATTTCATTAAATACAAATATCTCTCTATACCTATATAACCACGTTTGGTATATATATATATATACAGTCTATATGTAGTAGGGTGTACGGTGTGGTGAATCCATCGTTACGGCAAGCCTCGCCACACCAACAATCAGTTTCACCTGCGCCTATAGAAGTTTCACATCAAAAATATTGAAGTAATAACACAGACCTGCATGAAAGTTTTCTTTCGTGAGAAAAGTATTTTATTTCGAATTTTTTATAACGAACGTTTGATCACGGATTACTTTAAATGCACGTTCGCGTGACCTTGTTAGCTCCATCCCTTAATTCAAGGGTTCCCGGCAAAAGGTGAGAGATCGATATCCACCCCTATTTCTTATAACTGACGGATTCCGATAATCAACAACGTAAAATATGGGTAACATTAATGAAAATAAGGTTGAATGCTAAATTAATTTATATGGCTTTATCTGCGGGTCCGCATTTATATAGAAATCTCATGTTTTTAGAAAAACAATTACTTGTAACGACCCGCGTGGCTGAGCGGTCACCATGCCGGTCTGACACGCTGTGGGTACCGGGTTCGATCCCCGGCCAGACAGACATCTGAATGATGAGTTTAGATTTCTGTTCTGGGTCTGGGTGTTTGTGTATTCGTCTTTGTGTGTCCATGGCACCCACGACACAGGAGGAATTCCTACTGTGGGCTATGAGTGTAGAAAGTGTTTGTAATGACATGATTATTTAATATATTAATAGAGTTACAATACAAATGTTTCATGTAGTGCATGAACTATAGTGAGTACGAAAGTCGAACTAGTTTGTCTATTACTCACTGCTGGACAAATATATTTAACGGCAGAAATTTTAACAAATTATGTCTCGCCATGTTCACTTAACAGGAATATACAACTACCCTTTACAAATGAATAATAATCAGCGTCAAGACTAGACGAGAGACATGTATATAATTATACGCGCTTTAAGAACAAAAGATGTCTAAGGCATATCAAAACAAATAGCATTATATTATATATAATAACATATGTTTGAACTGATTCAAAAGAACATTTTTTATATAATAACTTTATAATTTTAATAATACTAATCAACACTACAGCCTTGCTATAATTTGGAAAACACTCTGTTCTGCTAGATTTTAGGGCACTATTTTATTACATGCATTATTAGTATCAAAATTCTATAGCAAAATAAACAGACGATAATATAACAAAGTTGTTCAGGCACACCGTCACTCGGCTAATCCGTTGTCAAGCAGAGTAATATAGAGTCCGCAACAAAAGGTTGAAACCTCGAAATTCCCACACGTTCCATATATATACATCAACGCATTCGTCCTTTGAATATTCATTATTCAGCGAAGCAAAAGTCAGTATCCGTATTACGTGAGTATAAGTGTATACAAATTCCTGTATACAAACATATTCAATTGTCATGCGATATTCATTTTTTTTTGTAACAAATGTATCTTATGCTTAAATGGCTAAAAATAAAAGTACAAGAGAGGGTATACTCCAGTTCATAGCACATATTCATAGTACTATAGTTCATAGTGAAAATTATGTTGTCGTATATCGAAAAACTAAAATATGTCATTTTTTACTTTTCAATTCTCCTTTTTTAATTCAGCAGTTTTAAGTACTCTACTAAGTTTCCAAAAAAGAAAGACATAGCATGCATGGGATACAATACAAAGTATCAAAAAAAGATCAAAATGTCTTTATTCATTTTAAAACAGTTCCTAATACTAGTGGCAAGGGTAATGGCAATGTACTAGGTTGTAGACTGACTGACTAGTTGTGTCACTGGGTACCCCGCTCTTCCAGGCAGACAATGAATAGTAATTACAAATATATATAGATTTTTTTATGAATACTCTAAAAATATAATAGTTTGTTAAGAGGGTGCATGTGAATATTTGCATGTAAGTGTGTGTGCATTTGGGTGTGCACACACGTACACACAGGTACGTGTGTGCATCTGTGTACGTGCGTATATGTATGTGTATGGGAGTGTGAATACATGTATGAGGGTTAAAACTAGTGTATAGAGAAGTACGGTTGTTCCAAAAAAAATTAGAATATTATAACCTATAAAAACAATATTTTAACAAGAGTAAAGTAAGCAAATTATACATATATAAAACTGAAGTACTACACGATGCACTCTATATTAAGTTTTTCTTTCCCATTTGTAAAACCGGCCAAGTGCATGTCGGACTCGCAGACAACCAGTTTTCCAACTACCAATATAAGTTTGTTTTTCATAGTGTTTGTATGAATTACAAAGTTATGTTATTTGGTTTTTGAAAAAGTGCTATATCTCAAAAACTGTCAACTCATCGAACCAATTTTCGTTGAAAGTTTTCCTTAGTATCTACAACATATGTTTTATGCAGATTTTTCACTCACTTAGTTCAGAAGTTAGGGGGGGGGGGACACATTTTACTGTTTTGAAAGGGCTTATCTCTCAAACAATCGACTTTGAAAAAAAATGGTTTTATAAACCTCAGTGACATTTTTGAAGACCTTTCTATTGACACCCCACACGTGTAAGATGATTTTTTTTGGGTTCTGTTCAATGTATGGGGAGCCCCCCTAAATTTAATATATTTTTTATTTTTGTACGTAATTCGGAAAGCGGCTTACAGAATACACTTGCCTACTAAGTTTCAACATTGTCTTTAACAGTTTCCGAATAAAGTGACTGTCACTTTCGGACAGACGGACGGACAGACAGACATGACGAATCTATAAAGGTTCCGTTTTTGCCATTTTGGCTATGGAACCCTAAGAAACAATAAGATATTTGTAAAAAAAAACAGGAAGTAACTTTCTCTAAGGAATCTAATGTCAGCCATCAGATGCATCGCTACCTTACTACAATAATTACTAATACGTATTAAATTGGCACGCTTTACCTGAACCCAACCCTTAAACCAAAAACTCAACACTAATACTCCTGTAATAACATAGCAATATGTGTACACTGAACAGGTAAACCACGAAAAAATACATACCGTCTTTATTTGTATAAATTACACTACAACAGTTCCGCAAAGGCATAATTACAATATCCTGCTAGTGATTGCGATTGCTATTTTCTATCATCAAGAGGCGAGAGGAAAGAAAACGATTCCCCGCGTCCTTTATCTTTCCCTACATCCGTGATGTGACGTCATCTATACCTATGTATAATCCTATGCCAACGCCCGACCTGTACACCCTCCCTTTATAAATAAGCATATCTAAAATTATTACGTGCTGTTTTTGCATGCCATCCTTTAATTAAATGCTTAATTATTTTTAACGCGTTTGTTTTAATTATGGCTGTACTTTTTCCAATGTACTGAGTAATGTAAGGTGTGTTGAAAGTGTGCAGACAAAAATGTATTCCTTAACTCTTTAAAGCCATTTTAAGCACTTTGTTCCTGTTTTATGTCTCCATTACTTGAGACTCAGGATGTTAATTCATTTAACCGAGTGATGAATAGAGTTATTACCTCTAAATTAGGCAATGCAATTATGTTGGAAACTCTTTTCTTTAGGTGGACTTATATCCAATAACTATTGAAAAAAATGACGAAAGAATATGTTTAAGTATGCATAATTAACAAAAGTGCTCTACGGGAAAGAGCTACTTAAAATCTTATCTAATTATCCGATAAACGAACATATTGAGTGCTCCTGACAGCTTCGGGCACGGCTGTGCGCTTATAGTGTCAGGAAATATGATAAAATAGAAGTTATTGTAGTAAATTGGTAATTACTTTAAATGAATATATCAGTAAATCATGTTTTATAATAATACTATTTACCTCGGTAAGTGGTAATAAGTTTTGCCAAAATTGGAGCAGCGTAGAGTTCGTGTGAGTCTCGCTAAGAATAAATTTATTTGGGCTTCGATATTTTGGCGCTTCACCGCATCTAAGGCTTCTTTTCGCCTGATCAATGTGAAGAGCATCTGAGACATAGGTATACGGTTACGTATAGGACGCGGTTGAGCGTTTACGGGCCCAAAGGCGCGCGGGGAGTGCGCCCTACGCTTGGCTTACGCATAGAGATGGGATATAATAACATAATAAATTTTCGACATTCTGTCCGTCGCTACTTTTATGTTTTATCCGAAAATTCATTTAATCGCCTGAAATTTATATTTACGGTATCTTTTATTATATTATAAGTTATAAGATTTTTGCATAATTACGTCAATTAAAATTTGTGTTGATTGTGAATTTGCGTAAGAAGTGTAGCTTTTAAATTAAAATGTCCTAAAAATCTTAAAGGAAATGAGAAAAAAAAACTTTTTATATATTTTAGGGATTTACAGAGTTTATTCATAGCGATAAAGAGGGCTGGTTCCGTTTTAGTTACCATAAGGGTAAGCTACAAAGCGGAGGTAAGGGTTCAGTATAACTGCGCACGTCACTATTGAAGCAAGCGGTTGTTCCAAGCAGCGAATAGCGAATTCGAAGCAGTCGGTCGTCGCCGCGAAGCTGGGTGGTCGCACCCTTGCCGCTCCTCCCTAAAAATTCGAAAACATTCGCGTTCAACAATAAACAAACGAAAGAACCGTTGTTTCGGGTTTGTAATAAAAGAGTCGCCCGTCTCGCGGCGTAACTTTGCAAATTATCTAGTTTCTCTAAATTATGAAAGAACAGTCTTTCGTGAAGTTTCTTAGTTTTCAAAAAAAGCGCGTCATGATGAGGGGCTAAATTAGCTGATCAGAGAAACAACTCAGCAATTTTTTGCGATAAGGTATGTATAAAAAATGTAACTTTTATTTAGGCGTAATGTTTTTTTTATATTAATTTAAGAGTTGAATATATCACAAAGTTGATTGGAAATCACTCAGAATTTTTTATATTTTTTTCCAGTGCTAAAGACTATAAATTTAATTCGTAGTTTGTTTATCAGTAAGGAGTATCAATTTACTAAATTTAATCATGTTAAGCTTAAATAATGTTAAGTGTAGCAATGAACTTTTGAGGTGAACATTTTACATAGTTTTCAAACTGATTAAAATGGAAGCACGTGAGTAGATAAGTGAAAAACTCAATTACGTAGTATAGTAATTGAGTTTTTGATAGTGTTTTTAAGAAAAACTTTCTCAACTTTGTAGAAAGTTATCAAAGTATATTATAATGTCATTTGCCTTAAAAGCTGAATATAGACTCTTGAATTTTACATAGGAAAAGTTTGTTTCACAAACTTAGGTGCCGAATTACTTTATTATCTATGTTCGTTACATTGAAAAAGTTACTTCTCCGTTATTTATATAATTTTCGTAATAACTTTTGTTCGTAGTGTTTTAGTTATATGAATATAGTAATTTGCACAAATGTAAAAATATAAGTAGGTGTTGGTCTACTTACTGAGAAAATCAATCAACACTGTACATACAGGTATGATACATACTGAAGGTGGCAGAACTCTTTGTGGTTCGACTCCGGAGGCACCACCGCCACACCTATTTCTGCCTAATAACAGCAGTGTTTGGCTGTTGTGTTCTGGTCTAATGGGTGTGGTAAGGCAGACATACTTTGTCGAGGCATTCCAGGCTAGGCCCTCAGGGGTAGTAACGCATCTAACTGGCTAACTTTAGGTGAGACTTTGATCTTACCTAAGGTAGATTACAGATGTCCATGGGCGGCAGTAACCACTTACCATCAGGTGGGCTGCAATCTTGTTTGCTACTTCCATACTATAAAAAAGGTATACATATAGGTATACTTATAATCTTTCCTATTATAGTGACAGTTTAAAGTAGACCATTACATTCAGAAGATAATTTAAGATAATTTAACAGTTGAACAAAAACAATTGCTTTAAATTTCGAGCAATTTTAAACATCAACTTGAATGTTAATTGTTGAAATTCCCTCAATTTAAATTTGGATAACGGTTAACTGGAAAATTCAAACGATATTTATTCTTAAAAAAAAAAAGATTAACATTTTGAATACGGTAAGTCGACTGGCAGTTTGCTTTGCAGTTAATAAATTATTGTTTTATGAAATAATATTGTCCTCTAAGTTTCTTTTTGTATGTAAAATATCGTGCTAATTAGGGTAATATTTACAAGAACAAAACTTTAATGAGGATCATTCTTTTGAATGCATGCAGAAGAACCACTTATCGGTGGATTGGTTTAAAAAAATACATTTACATAAACATCCAACGTAAGACTAAACGGATGAGTACCGTAGGAGGGCACTTAAAGGTTTTCAGTTCAAAACTAAATTGTAATAATTAAACAAAAATGTCAATCAATCCAGAATGTGAGAACATTCTAGATTGATTGACATTTTTGTTCAGCGAGAATTAAAAACGACATCTTACCATTGCATCTTCATCACAATATGTTGCTGATAACACAATAAATTATATGGTTTTATTTTAAGTAAAACACACAGGAAATGGACACTTGACGTGAACACGTCCAATTCCATTTTCACCTTATATTGCTTTTAAATATTACATAATAAACAAAATGTTATCAACCGGCAACGGATTAAACCGTCCAAGGTATAAAGCTGATAGATTTCGAAATAACACAATTTGCTCTAGGACTGGCATCGCAGACGTAGGAAAAAAACAGTTAATTAGAATGAAAGTGAGTAGGGCATATAAGCAGGTTGCAGGAAAATGGATAGAAACACATCTATATACAATGCGTATAAAAGATGTCTATTGCCAAAGTCGAAGGGCTAAATAAATAGAGCAAAAATCTGGCCAATTATTCAGAAGCCTAACAGGTCCTAGCTCAGACAAGAGAGCGAAGCTGGCATTTGGCGAAGACCTTTATCCAGCAGTTGGACAATATAGTTTAAGTAAAAATCACAATGTATACCTTTTATACTACAAAGAGTTTACTAACTGTATACTGCCTGTTCTAAACTGTTGGATGCCTGTCGTATGTTATATTAAGAGCTCAGAAGTCAATTTATTTTAGATTCGATGAGAACACCTATGAAATCATTTGAGACATTTTACGAGAGCCTACCATTAACAATTGCCTTCCAATCCAGAAACTGACAATAGGTATTACATGTTACTTACTCGTACCTTATCGTTTGCGATACGTCGACACAACGATCCTAGAAGGTTTCTAGTTGCGAAAAAATTATGTTGCTAGCGCTCGTAATTGAAAATATATGTTTATTGTCTATCACCATTTGTTCGGGCAGTAAAAAGAAAAGGAAAAGAAATGGAAAAGTTAAGCTAAATTGCTCATCCATTAACCAACATCTGAATGACTATACAGAGACGCGAAATGTTTTCATAAAAAAATAAAATATTGCGAACGCTTTGTTGTATTAATATCTTTTATTTCTTTCTTTTACTGTATTTGAAAATGAGTATTCACTCAACCTTATATTGCGTGGCAACTGCCGTCCATGGTATTGGACCTCTGATAAGGTATACAGTCCTACCTGACCGGCACAATCTCCTCGTTACTCCTAAGGACTAAATGAAACGCCTCATTTATGTCTCTCTTATTGCACCTTTCAAACCGGAATACGCTTAACACTACTGTTTATGGGCGGTAATAGGTACGGCGTCGGCGCTTGCGGAGTTGACCACACAAACCACCTATGTACCAATTTAACAGGTGGAACGCTAAACTATGGTTATAGTTATGGTTAACGTGCAAACCTGTTATGGAACAATGGATTCTTTTTTAACTTGCCAAGTTAGCGTGTATGGGTAGAATACTGCTACAAGATTTTTAACTACTTCGAATTAATTGATTAAGCAGAAATTTTCGGTTTACCGCCTGAAGGTTGGCTGGCATAGAATGCTTATAGTATTAAATTCACCTTTGTACTAACATTTATTATAAGGTACATAAAGAATAAATTTGTTAATTTGGATCACTTAAGTAACTTCATGATAATGCAATCATATCAATCCGGATGTTAGACAATTTTTTCTAGTCATGTTTAGGCTGTGATCAGCATAGTTATTCCTTATAATCCATGAGTTAAAAACTTTTAGAAATATAATATATTATGTCGTTAATAATTTCATTCGACAAAAGATAAAGTTACCATTTATTCGTATATATTATTACTTATTTCCGCGGCTCCGTCCGCTTTGGTCACGTTTACTACATTAATGCGAAACCAATGTGTTACTCCAAGTCATATACTATCTGTATGCCAAATTTTAGCGAAATCCGAGCAGAAGTTTTTGCGTCAAAGAGTCACATATACGTCCTCGCAAACTTTCTACTTTATAGTATAGTAAATTTTTTATAGTATTAGTAAAATTTAGATTGAGAATGAACATGAGAATCTAAAACTATTAAAAAATACCTTAAACATAACAAAGTTCAATATATCGTTGTATCCGACGTAAATCTTTAAAGTTCCTATAAAGTAGATGAAAGTCATTCATTCTCTAAATGTGTTTTCCGATGTGATTAGACGAGGCGCTTATCCGGCAAAACGATCGTGCTAGTTTTCACAAGTTTTCCATTATGTATTTAAAGTTCCATCCCGGGCAATGACTTCGTCTAATGGGGAAGCACATAAATTTAATAAAATTGTTGCATCACCAAAATTCTTGTTACATTTAGGAAGTTAGTATGGATGGCTGGGGAGGTAACACCGGCACACCTATTTCAAGCGTGGAGCAGTTCTTACGTTCTGGTGGAAATGTATATTTGCCAGCTCATTTTCATATGAGGCGACCTTCTTAGTCCTCAGGAGTAGTAACGCATTGATTGACTTCAGATAGGACCCCTTACCACTTACCATTGATGCATTTATAAGCCAATATATATAGATAATGCTTGTTCTGTTCCTAAATTAGTTCTAATTATAAACTATCTAATTCTAATTATAAAATAGATAATTTCATAAAAAGCCATCATTAAAATGTCAACATATTTATAGTAAGTATTGGTTACGGATGGTCATAGGTCATCTCATATAATTTATAAATAGAAAATTAAGCGTTTAAGACACAAGTTTTAGCTCAAATAATTTCCGAAAATAAACTTAGATTATTATGAGATTATTATGAGAAACGTATTTTTCTGAAAAGAAAAGATATAATGATATTTTATATACAATTACTAGCAATCTCATAAGAACCCGAAGAGGCGACCGAAAATAAAATAAATTATTTTCACCTAGTGGGAGGCTTATTGTCTTGCAAATCAAGCCGATTCACAGGCTGGCAGGGTCCGTAATGAAGCCAAAATTTGTATACAAAGGCTCATGGTATTATGAAAGGTAAGGAAAACGGTCCTTTTTTTTATTCTGACATTTTCTCTACAAAGTAAAATTTTGCAGATCGCAAAAGCTTAGTCTATAAACTAATTTGAGATTTGCATTTAGAGTTTTTATTAATAAAAGCTTTTTTCTTATTGTTAGATAAAACTTCTTTTAAGCCTGTGATCTAATTCATAATCAAAGCAATTTGTTTTAGGGCCACTAATGATTCGCTTTGAAGTCAATATTGAAGGGTAAATTTGCCGAACTTTTACAAATTAGAGACGAAATTTGCATTTTAACTTACCATAGCATGTTTTACTAAAATATCAATAAGAAAATATTGTGATGTTATCAGCAAAGTGGAACATAATGTCGTCGTTTTTAAATATATTTTATTTTTTATTTTGTGACATGCAATCGCATACACAATGTTGCCACATTGTGTTAATAAATAACATTTAAACAAATATTCACAAACACAGCAAAGAAATGAAATTAATTGTAAATATTTTTATATTTACCTATAGTTTTGCATCCACGTTTTACAAAAAATATTAAATAAATATAAATTAAATTAAGATAAAAAATAAGCGAAAAATAAGAGCCTCCAACAAACTACGATAATAAAAATGTTATATAGAACTCTACGGATAGAGGATATAAATGGTCCGATCAATATCATATACTTCCTACATAATATAAGGACTCGAAATCTATTCTATCAGCTGCAGCCGCTACAGTAAACTGCTAAATATATGTTACCCCAAATGTTAATAGACGACACGCCTGGCATGCGTGTCGGTGACAGCAGTAGGTATTGATATTATAAAGAAAGGTTCTGTTGCACATCTCCTAGATTTTGTTCTTAATCCTACTACATCTTCGGTACAAGAGGGAGTAGTGTCATTCAAATCCGATATACACACACACACACATACAGCCACAAGTATGGAAATGGCGAATAAGTATGGAGTGCACCTGATGGTAAGTCACTGCCGCCATCTGTGGTCAACCCCAGATAAGATCAAAGCCTCACCTGAGGTTAGCAAATGCGTTGCTACCTCTGAGGACTAATTTGAAAGGCCTCGGATAGGTATATCGCCCTTACCCACGCCCTTCATACCAGAAAACAGCAATGCATAACACTGTTGTTATTAAGCAGAAATAGGTGTGGCGGTTTAAATTCTACAGATATTTACATTTGAACATACATGCCGTTTACAGAAACACGCTGATGCATAATGGGACTACTTCATATTGGGAATAAGTATTTTAGCATTAATCTCAATCCAATTGATTTATTTTCCAATTGAATCGTTTATATAGAGGTCACGTTACAGAATAAAATTATTCCATAGTGATAGTTTAAATTCCTAGTTCTTTTAACTTAACCTTTTCACGCCTAAACCTTTTAAAATATTTTAGTAAAATTTGGCACAGATATAGCTTATATATTGGAAATGGACTTTATCGAGAGGATTTGCGAGAAATTTAAAAAAATATTAACTAATTTAAGCTATTAGGGCATACAGTATTTAAATAATTTTTGGACGTAAAACATAAACGTATACTTAAACTTTTGTGCAGTTTTTATCACAATAAAGATGGCGCGTAACAGAAAATATGACGACAAATCATTGACCGAAAGTCGAGGTCTATTAATGAGTGAAAATTGTTAACACAGCTCTACAAAATCAATCAAATATAATTAATTATTTTTTATTTTAGCTATTTCTTTTAACACTCAACAGGATTGTCATGGCCCGTTGATTAATAATATTTAAATCTCATCTATTATACATTAATATTTTTGTACTATTAATATTTTAGTATTTCAGAGACATATTCCTGTTTTAATAATTAGCACATCGGAGTCAAATTCGAACCGTTGGGGATCAGGCGAAACGGTCATTAGGATATCCAATCTAGATTTATATAGCGTAGTAGATCTGTCTCCAAAATTGAAGTACCTTAGGATAATCCTGAAAAGTCTTTGGGGAGAGAGATAGGTACTATAGCCAATCCATACTGCTATAAAATTTGAGAGGAGATTTAATTCTAAACGAGGTAATTGAAAACGTTTGCAAAAAAGCGGATCTTAAATCTACTTATCACAAAAAAGTTGTTACTAGAATCAAGATAATTTGGGACATTGGAAATCTATAAAAATGAAAAAAGTCACGAAAAACTTCACCCAAACTTTGTAGACAGCATAAAAATATTCTGTAATTTTGTGACACGCATTTTGCGAAATTGCCTATCAGAATGTGTTGGTGTTCATATTGAACCATGAAAACAATTCTATGGACAAAGTTTTAATAGAATTCTAAAGTTTATTCTACGGTCGAACCATATGCCGGGAATTAGTATGTCACTTTCAGAAATGATATGTATTTTTTTTTCAAACAAGTTTTAAAATATGGCTGTGTAGGAACACAGCTTACAGTTGTTTACAGTCGTTCAAAGGTAACGATTACTAAAAATATGTCTTGCAACTTGTAATAATTTAATAAAAAGTAAAGATAAATAAATATTTTATGTATAAATGATGTGTGCGTTTAATGTCGAAGTAAGATTGGTTTAAAGTTTTATAAGCGTATAAAGTGATTTGAAGTGATCAAAATTTTAACATGAACCTACTTGTAAGTAAAATTGGCTTGAATAATTATTGTCGGGACATACTCATATAGTAAAAAAATATTCCTATCTTCTATCAAAGGCTTGGCTGATTAAAAGTATATTTTTACTCTTTACCTACTTATTCAGATGGGTATTCAGATTAATATTATAACTCATGATTTTTGATACTTAGTTATATTCTAAAATCTCAGCATCCGAATAATTTTGAAAAACCTTTTATTAGAGATGTCAACAATTATATTTCATTATTTTTAAATGACAACACAGCTTTTCTGTCTTTTGTACTGTATGAGCCTTCGCATGCAGTATAAGCGATTGTGTATACGAGTCCTTTTAAATGAAGCATACTACAGTAGTCTAAATCATTAATAGATATTTTTACATGCTGAAATATTTACATACAATTGTGTTACATCATTTATGGATATTAGACGCATAAAAAGGACAGTAACAAGGAAGATTATTTCTAAATATGTTGGTACCTCAAAAAAATTACATGTATGCGTTTTACACATAAAATTTAAAATCACTACTGTTATAAGACATAAATAAGTTTGGGCGAGGTACCACCAAAGTGGATCCACACAAAGTTTTACTAATCCTCACGACAAATTTGTCTATTGTAGGCTTAGGGATTGTTTGTTGTCTCTTTGTATACGTTAATTAAATTTTAATTACTCAAGTAAAACTAATCAGCTCAACTGTAATTTAACTCAATGTTGACATTTCTAAGTAATCCCATAAAATACCTACCTACTTCCGAACTTGACATCATAAGAAATGGCTTTCATTTTTTCTACTTTGTAACCAATGAAAGAAAACACTTAGAATAGGTAACAAAAACACAAGTATTCGCTATTCCTCAACCCTTCTCACATGTAGGTAAGAAAAAGTGTCTTGGGAGAAATAAGGTAGCCAAAACAAATATTTGTTTGCCTCTTGTGTCATTAGGCTTAGCTTGTCTATTTATATGTCTATAAGAAATTGGCTAACACTTAGTCCATATCTTAATATTATAAAGCTGAAGAGTTTGTTACTTTGGTTGAACGCACTAATCTAAGGACCTACTGGTTCGAATTTAAAATTATGTTGAATAGTCCATTCATTGAGGAAGGCTATAGGCTATATAACATAACGCTCTGTATGTTTGCTTTTTTTCTTATGTGGTCGAAACCGCGCGGCACAGCTAGTATATCATAAGACTAACAAAATCTTAATTTGCAATATTTGGTATCTAATGGACATATATTTCTAATAAATACTAAATATTGCAAATATCGTATATGTGTATCGATACGTAAAAGCAAACTTGTCGTATCTCGGAAAAAAACGAATTTAAATTAAACACAAAATCTATTACACTAACCTTAGGATGGTTTTATTGATCAGATGTAATAGATTTTTTCCTTTAAAATTCAATATTTACAAAATAAGATACCAGTAGACCATGTAATAAAAAATATACTTCTTTTCAAGATGATTTTTTTGAGTTACAACAAGATTATTTTCCGGCGTGGGTATGTGAATCATATATCGTCGTTTAAGTTCTAGCACCGCGTAAGTCATTTTTGGAATTTTGTTTGGAGAGACAAAAACCGATTAATTTTACATAGACGCAACTAAATTTCCATTTTGTGCTTTTAATTTTCCACAATTTATAGGTATTATTGTGTCGTACCTTGATTCTGTTTGGACAAAACGAAATACGGGTAGTATTTCGATTCCAATGACGATGATTTTCAAAATGTCATTACCGCCAAAAAAAGACTTACGCGGTGCTAGAACTTAAACGACGATATACATTGTGCAGAATGCTTACGCGAGTGTTTGACGAATTAAAATTTAAAATAGCTTTCAATCAATGCCTTGTACCTGTTTTGCTTGTAATATCTATTAACTATTTTAGTAGTACATAATGCTTAGCTATTGTTTAAGTTATTGATTACTCTAAACTTTCAATATTTTGCGAAATGTTAGCAGTAAATGACAATTACAAACCGCAACACTACGTGAACGGCTGGTTGCTTATGTGGGTTTTGTGGCAATAAGCTACTGTTTAAAGCAACTTTAGTGGTAATACTGAAGTGGAACAAATAATTAAACAAAAGAAAACAAATTACGGTAACATATTTATTGACCAAATTCTATTGATAAAGATACACACCTATTTGAAGAGTGAAGCGGATCTTGCGTTTCGTGGGAAGGGTGTAGTTGCTGGCTCACTGTCATATGTGACGACCATCTTAGATCTCGGGAGTAGCAACGCATCTGTGGTTGACTTCAGCTGCATGCTCGTTTGCTACTTCAATCTAATAAAAAAATAATAATTTCCGTTATTTCAATAGGAGGAAACCATTTTATCTGATGTTAAATGGTCACCAAATTGATTATAATAAACTGAAACGAAGACGTAAGAACCCGAACATAAACATACGAATATTCGGTACGTTCAAAGAGAGGGCTATATTATTTTATAAATTTCTTACTTCTTTTTTAAACCACTAAAGTTACTGATGATACTTCAGCTGATTTGTAGCCAAAAAATGCTCTACATTATACTTGTAACCTTGCTGTTAAAAAAAGTTAATTATAAATAAAATATATATGTACGTGCGTGGCAAATTGCGAATATTTATTTAATTTTTATTCAAGTTTACATTATTGGTATGTTAGTTTAAGCATTATTGCGAGGTATATGTACAATTACGTAAAAAAATATGTTGGTTGGCGTATCGCAAAGCAGGGATAAATTCTATTTAGAACACATTAAACAATTAGTAGGTACCTGTTATTGTAATAAGTTAAGATATGCCGAATTGTTCCGATGTAAATAGATTATACAATTATAGTCACTCTCCGGGCGTATTATTTTGCTGCCCAGGAAACACATCGAAGAAAAGAAACTCTTTCAGCCTTCTTGTGTCAAAAAATTTCCGCCCTCAAAAATGTGCCGTGGCGGATCCTAGTCGAGGCGAGCTACGTCCGGCCCACGGCCCAGGTATTGCACTCTTGCCAGAGGTCGTGGTTATCATGGTGCATTTATTTTTCCTGTTTCGGCGGCCTATATAGAGCGCCTCACGAAACCTCTCACTAAAGTGGGGCTGGTAAATAATGTTTTTATTAAAATTGTAATATTACGTAATATTGTTAAGGATCCGTGGGTATTCGACCTCCTTGAGAATTGCCCGGTATAAAAAAGACCACGTCGAGGGCCGAAAATACTTGTCAACTGCCCTTATGATGATAAGTCATCATAAGGGCAGTTGACAAGGATTTTCGGTTGACAAGGATTACCGGACAAGTCTCTTATATGCTAAGGATAAGTCCTTAGCATATAAGAGACTTGTTTGGTAAGTAACTCCCAACAAACATACGTGCCTCACAATTTCACGCCATTTCACGGCTTACCGAATAATTACAATTGATCATTAATACCAAGATAGATTATAGTTGCACAAACTTATCTTGTCATTTGCAAGTTGCTAAGATAATAATGTTGGTAATATCAGTAAAATTCTATTTAAGGAGTCTCTGCTTGGCGCAGATATTGAGCGATAAATAATTCACTACGTTCACCAACCGGTGAGGTGTAGATTCACCGCCCTATGAGGCAGATCACTTAACGCTACACCTAATTAAATTAAATTCTATCGTTCAGAATTGTCCATGGATTCTGTGATATTTAATTAAGTTAATTGGGAAGAACTTGTGATCTTTTAACTCATATTCATGTTTAAAATAATTATATAAATCTCAATTTGCTTTTAGACAAAGAGTAAGTTTTTAAATGGTATAGTTTAAAAGAGTTTAGGGTGACAGAGTTCTTTGTGCTTCTACTACGGAGAAACCAACGCCACAGCAATTTACTTAACCTGAGGGCCTAAAAAAATCGCTTCGCGCGGCAACCCTCAGCTTTTGCGTTAAAACAAACATATGCGTACGATATTATGGCCAAGTATGGTCACGAAATATCGCTCCAAGTTATAGCAACATTTCGGAATTTCGCTCAACGCTGATACTTGCAGAGCCAAGCAAGGGTTTCGTGGTTGGCGGGTAGTAGATCAATGCTAAGCACTGCTATATGCACGGAATCTTTAGCAGCTTTTGTAACTACACAGTAATCTAGCCGCTTAGACCCGCTGGCTTCACTTATAAATGTATCCGACAATATACCGAGAAATTACTATATCAATACTAGTACATTTTTGTTCAGCTGAAGGAGTTTGGGATAAAACCGTTCGATATACTATCAGGTGCATGCTCGTTTGCTACTAGTCCTATTATTTCATAAGAAAGGAAAAATAATGTTAAATAATCACTTATTATTAAGACAGAGCTTGTTATATGATACTGAACAAGCAAAGGAACACACAGCCTACCAAATGAGATTGCAAGTAGTCACAGCCGCGCATAGACCTGTGATTTTCATATGGATCAGGAATTCTATGTATCTGGAGTTCACCATATATGCGTTGCCGCTCCTTAAGTTTAAGAAGGTCGCCTTATGTCAACAGTCCTCATAAGTTACACACACAATATTTTGCCTTATATTTTTCTTACCATTTTATCTTCACTTAGGCTCAGGTACTGTCCTTGTCTACCATGACGTCATCTACGATACGTCTAACGAAGGGCGGATAGTGTAACATACGTTTGCGTAAATGGGGTCATGTGGAGTACTAGTAGCCTGTAACCAGACTAGGCGTTCTTTAAAATAGTGTTTGCTGATGAAATTATGCAGAAACGTGACCGCGCGGATGCCGCAAAAGACGGTCGTGCTGACTCAACGAGGCGGTGTCAACAATCTATATAAGCCGGAAATATTTGTTCAAACCTTTTATATAGGTACGCTTTAAATTATTTTTTAAACGCTTTCTACACTCATAGCCCCACACTAGAATTTTCTCCTGTGTTGTGGGCGCCACGATCACACAAAGACAAATACACGATCACCCAGACCGAGAACAGAAATCTAAACTCGTCATTCAGATATCTGAACCCGGGACCCACTGCGTATCAGACCACCTCCACCACGTGGGTCATCTTTTATAACAAGCATATACGCAGTGATAATTAAGATATAATGCCTCTTACACTGAAGATACAAACTTCATACGTCAGAAATAAATATAAAAAATAACAACTTCTGAAACTTACTTTATTTATATAGATAAAAAGATAACGAAAAATCGCTTAGTTTCTTACCGGAACGTTTCAGTTGAAATCGTTTTCAGATTTGGTGGTAGTTTAAGAAAAAAGAATTAACAGTTTGTAAGTGCCTCTGTACACCTTTACAAAATAAAGACATTTCATGTCTTTCCAGACATTTCCTTCTTCCTTCGACCTTGGATTAAAGTGCGTATACGATTTACAACGTGCGTATACGACGACGGACAACAAAGTGTTTTAAATTTCTTAAATACAAGTATTAATTGATTTCGAGTAATTGCCGAAAATAGAAATACTTTTTGCATCTTATTTTGTTAATAACTTTCGCAATTTTTATCATGAAGTAAAATCCTTCGAATAATTTTTTTTAGACGTCAATTCGAATCCATTGAGCTATCGCACATATTTTTAGGACCTCTATCAAGAATTAACACGTTTTTGAACCTGTCGACTAAACTAAAAACGAATACGAGAACTTTATACACCAATCATCTATTTTTATTTATTTCGAACACATCAAAATTTCCATGACTAAATTTAATCGTCTGTAAATTAATGTATTTTCTTTAACATAACGCCTTTTGCGTTATACTGCTTGTCCGATTGTGCTATGCGTTCATAGCTACTGTAATGTAATTGACACGCAAGGCTATCCCGTAGATGAGCTGAGAATTATTAAAAGCGATTTGCTTACTGCCAGTATACGTCAAATGCTCTGTCAAATAATTTATTGCCATCGTTCTGGATTAAACCAGGTGACCTAATGGTCTATTGACCATATGAGGAACATTATTTTAGTGATTGATATGATTATTATAATCATACCAATCATCAAAGTTATGTGAGTTATATCTTCGATATATGTGATAACTGGGCATGGAACGATGTTGTCCTGATGTTGAATAATATATCTCGACAACAATGCTACCTATCAGGTCCAAAAGAATGGAAGCTTTATCCTCTACGCAATCACATTTTCATTCAATATCGCTTAACTACGTGTTTCGTAGCACAACGTGTACACC